>CM053746.1:38184153-38229199 GCA_028658305.1 Pachyuromys duprasi | reverse complement strand
TTGGAGAGAGAGGGTCTTTCTAGCCTGGAACTTACAACCCTCCTTCCTTGACCTCCTAGTGAATTACAGTCCTGTGCCATGATGCCTTGCCCCCCTCACATCTTTGTTATTAGTTTAGGTGAAACTGCACCATTTTCCAGTGATTACAGAAAACAGATAGCTTTCACTTGTTGGTAAAGTATATTGTCCTAGAGGAAGGAAAAAAATACACTTTTAGGAAAACTTAAATTTTCATGGCTTTTTTTCTCCTGTGTCAACATGGCAAAGATTTAGAGGTAATGAAAACCTGAAGTTTACTGAGCAATCCAACTGTTTGTTTTGCTGCATTTTTAATTTATTTTATTAAGTACAGTTTATTTACTTTGTATCCCCCCTTTAGCTCCCTCTCTCCTCCCCTCCCAACCTCACCCTGTCTCCCTTTTCTCCATCTGTGCCCCTCCCCCAGTCCACTAATAAGGAGGTCTTCCTCTCCTTCCCTCTGATCCTAGTCTATCAGGTCTCATCTGGAGTAGCTGCACTGTCTTCCTTTGTGGCCTGGTAAGGCTGCTCCCCTCTCAGGGGGAGGTAATCAGAGAGCCAGGCACTAAGTTCATGTCAGGGACAGCACCTCTTCCCCTTACTCAGGGACCCACTTACAAATTGAGCTGCCATGGGCTACATCTGTGCAGGGATTCAAGGTTATCTCCATGCATGGTGCTTGGCTGGAGTATCAGTCTCAGAAAAGACCCCTGTGCCCAGACTTTTGGATCTTGCTGTCCTTGGGGAGCTCCTGTCCGCTCCAAGTCCTACTATCTCCCACTTCTTTCATAAGGTTCCCTGCACTCTGCCCAAAGTTTGGCTATGAGTCTCAGCATCTGCCTCCTGCCAGGATACCCTGCAGGGAAGAGCCCTTCAGAGGCCCTCTGTGTTAGTCTCCCATCCTGTTCCTTGTTTTCTCCCTCCTCCAATGTTCATCCTCTTTGCCTTTCTGAATGGGAATTGAGCATCTTAGCCAGTTTTGCTGCATTTTGAAGTTGAGCTTGAGATTTATTGTTTGGGGGCTGGATGAGGTGGGGTGGGGGTAGAATGACAGGTGTTATTTTGAAATGCTAGGGATCAAACCCAGGGCCTTAACACATGTAAGGAAAACACTCTTCATTGAGCTACTGCAGCTTTTCTGGTTTGCTTAAATATATTTGTATGTCTTTATAACATATTTTGTTCTAACAGACCCTAGAAAACGTGTAATTGGTTCCAGTGGTTATAGATTATAGAATGAGATTATGGAATAGAAGGTGTAACTGCATCTTTTTTAACTACAGTTAATTTTGGGTTTAACTTCTGGTTTGCAATGTAAATTTTAGAACACACAGACATTCTGAGGATACCCTAACATAATTTGATTGGACGCCTCCTCTTAAAAAATAAAATAAAGGTCTCTCACTGTGTACTCCTGACTGGGCCAGAGCTCTCTATGTAGACCAAGCTGGCCTCATATTCATAGCCTGCATCCGTTTCCCTAGTGCTAGGATGAAAGGCGTGCACCACCAGGCTTTCTCCTTAATTGGATCCATGAGGGAGGAACCATGAGCAAAGTTGACACCCTTTTGTTGTGTCATTTGTTCTTATTAATCTACCTTAGCCCCTCAATTTTTGCCATTTTATGCTCCCATGAAAATTTCTAGGAAGGCCTACACCTGCCTGTCTTAGGAGCATCATGGGCACTTCTGGTGCTGATTCCATGGATCTTCTGTTTGGAGTTTGTCATACATTCTTTCTCTAGTCAGCCATAACTGAAAAAGAACTGACCCATGTTTCGCAGTAAAATCTTGAGTATTATGTTGTGAGGAAAAGAGAATTACAAGGAAGAAGAAAATTTAAAACAATCTCCTTTGTGCTTTTTCTTAGATCTGCTGCCTATAATCTTCTGTGTGCCTTAACCTGTACCTTTAACTTAAAAATTGAAGGCCAGCTACTAGAGACGTCAGGGCTGTGCATCCCTGCCAACAACACCCTCTTCATTGTCTCCATCAGCAAGACGCTTGCAGCCAACGAGCCACACCTCACCTTAGAGTTTCTGGAAGAGTGTATTTCTGGATTTAGCAAATCTAGTAAGTAATGATAATCTTTAATGCCAGAATATATTACTTTCTCTGTAATACTAATATTCTAGGATAATTCAAAGACAACTTTTTGTCTGGGAAATTTAATACGAGTCTTTCACTTAATGTAATTTTGCTTTTCAGAAGCTACCCACACACACACATTTTATTTTTTATTTTTTCGTGGTCCCCTGTAACTAAAGTAATTCTAAATGAAAATTCTGAAAGAGAAATCCATCCGAACTTTGGCAGAAAGCATAGGTACCAGGTAGGGCCCTCTTGTCTCTGGGCTGCTTAAAGGGATTCCTTCCTTATTTCAGCGCCATGAGTTTTAGCATCTCTTTCCTTAGACAAGCATTACACACATCCCTTGATTTTAGGAAAAATGGTTTTCTGTAGTTGACTTGAAACTATGATTTTTATCAGACATTTGTTGTTTCATACGGAGTCATGGTGGATGATGCCAGATCCAGACTTGGTCCTGAGCTCATTTTAGTATCTGTCTGCCTCCATGCACTGCAGGAGCACAGCTGCCGATCGTCACCTGGCTTCCTTCCTGACGTTTTCTTCTCTCCTCCCCATAATACATAGAGCTTTTTTCTGCACTCTTCATTCAAACACATTTCTTAATTCACTATTAGGAAATTAAATGCTTTACTGGTTCATCAAGACTACATCAGACAAATTAAGTTTCTGGTTTTTTGCACCATAAAAATAGTATGATGCTATTAAAAGTGATTGGGTGCTGGGTGGCATTGATGTACACCTATAATCCCAGCACTCAGGAGGCAGAGGCAGGCAGATCTCTCTTGAGTTCGAGGCCAGCCTGGTCTACAGAGCAAATTTCAGGACAGTTTCTCTGTGTAACCCTGGTTAGAATGCAGGCTGGAGTGATGGCTCCGTGGTTAAGAGAACTGGCTGCTCTTCCAGAAGACCCTGCTTCAATTCCCAGCAGCCACGTGGTAGCTCACTGTCTGTGACTCCCGTTTCAGGAGATCTCATACAGACATCTAGTCAAACACCCATGTACATAAAATAAAAATAGTTTTAAAGGAAAGTTAGAATGTTATATTTGATGATATGTTTTGGTGAAGTTTTTTTGTTTGTTTTGTTTTGTTTTTTGAGACAGGGTTTCTCTGTGTAGTCCTGGCTGTCCTGGAACTTGCTCTGTAGACCAGACTGGCCTCAAACTCAGAGAGCTGTCTGCCCCTGCCTCGTGCTGGAATTAAAGGTGTGTACCAATATGCCTAGCTAGGCTTGCTTACTTGTAAAATTATTTTTCAAAGTTTAGTGTCTTTACCTCTTATCAAAATGTTTGTCTAGGCCTAATTCAAGATAGCAATCTTTACCTTCAACTTCCCCTCCATTCCTTCATGATTGAATCATTACTAGAGCTGAAGAGGTAGATCAGCAGTTAAAAGTATTGGCTGCTCTTTCAGAAGACCTGGATCCAATTCCCAGCACCCATGTAATGGCTCACAACAGTCTGTAACTCTGGTCCCAGGGAATTAGACACCCTCTTCCAGCCTTGTGGATACCAGGCAAGCATGTGGTAAACAGACATACATGTACACAAAATACTCAGACACAAAAAATAAAATATCTGTAATTTCCATTGACTATCTGTGCTAATGGATTATTTTCTCCACAGGTATTGAATTGAAGCACCTTTGTTTGGAATATATGACCCCATGGCTGTCAAACCTAGTTCGTTTTTGTAAACATAATGATGATGCCAAACGACAGAGGGTTACTGCCATCCTTGATAAGTTAATAACAATGACCATAAACGAGAAACAGATGTACCCTTCTATTCAAGCAAAAATATGGGGGAGCCTTGGACAGGTATACTTACACTGATCTGGTTCTTCTTGGTGCTCATGTTATGCAGGGCACACCATTCTCCTTCATAAGATGCAGACACACACCCAGCCCTGTAAGCTGCTAAGAGCTCTGTTCCTTGCATAACTATGTAGAGTTTATCTGTGGAAGCCTGTTGTCACTTCTAGTAAATAGTGTTTAAATGGGTATCCCAGCCTTACACCACAGATCTCAGTAAGTGATTCTTAACTCTTGTTCAGGACATCTGCTTTCATTTATAGTTGTAGCATTCCATAATCAGACAGAGTACATGGTACTCCTTCAAAAATCAGTGCCTATACTCAAGACAATGCTGAGAATCCTCTAAGGGATTATAAGTGACTTTGGAGCCAGTTTTCTGGCTATATGATGTCATTACCGTAATTAGATTAGGCATGTGTTACTTAAGTTTTAGAGCACAGGGATAGTTTCTAAGTGTGTGAAGATAGTTATGTAGAAATGCTTACATTCTGAATGCTGATCTTACTCTGAAGGAATCAGGTAATACCCTTGTCCTTCCCTGGGTCTTCCCTTGTCCTTCTACAGGTCTCTAACTCCAGAACTTTGGGGGTCTGGGGTAAAACAGGATGTCTGTTATTTGGGCTCCGTAGAGTGTTTCTTAATTAAAGGTTAAGCTGGCAGCATGCTTGAACGCAGCACGGCTGTCCTTGTCTCCCAGATCACAGACCTGCTGGATGTTGTGCTTGACAGTTTCATCAAAACCAGTGCGACAGGAGGCTTAGGGTCCATCAAAGCTGAGGTGATGGCAGACACAGCTGTGGCTTTGGCTTCTGGAAATGTGAAATTGGTGTCGAGTAAGGTAACTACTTTTTCTGTACACCTCTTGGACTATATCATAGTATATCTGTTTATCATCTTGAGAGTTTTTGTCTTATAAAACTAAGGTTAAACTGATTCACCTGTTTGTTTATTAAAGAGTGTGTGTGTGTGTGCATGGAAAAGTCCAAGGATAGCTTGTGGGAGTCAGTTCTCCTCCCACCAGATGGTCCCCAGGTATCCTGAATATTTTTTCTGAATATATTTTTTAAATGTGTCTTTTATATGTATGTGTATGACTGGACCTATGTCTGTGTGCCACATGTTTGCAGAGGCCAGAAGAAGCTGTTAGATCCCCTGGAACTGGAGTTGCAGGTGGTTGTGAACTGTTATGTGGGTGCTGGGAGCCAAGATCCTCTGCAAGAGCAGCCAGTGCTCTTAACCTCTGAGCCTTCTCTCTGGCCCCCTAAGTGGTTTTTTTTTTTTTTATGATGGAACTTTTAGTCTTGTGTTTTTAAAGCTTGTTCTTCTTTACAGGTTATTGGAAGGATGTGTAAAATAATTGACAAGACTTGCTTATCACCAACTCCAACTTTAGAACAACATCTGATGTGGGATGATATTGCTATTTTAGCCCGATACATGCTGATGCTGTCCTTCAACAATTCCCTTGATGTAGCAGCTCATCTTCCCTATCTCTTCCATGTTGTCACTTTCTTAGTAGCCACAGGTCCCTTGTCCCTTCGAGCTTCGACACATGGATTGGTCATTAATATCATTCACTCCCTGTGTACCTGTTCACAGCTTCATTTTAGTGGTAAGTTCCAGAAGGTAATGTTTTTTTTCCTAGTTTTCTTAGCTTCCCCTTACTTGACTGCTACAGGTTTCTTACTGAGATAGTATCATCTCACCAGGCCTACCAGCAGTAATTTGAAATTTTATCAAATAGTGATTTATTATTATGAAAATAACAAAAAGAACTTGCACATCATAGCAAGCTATAATAAAGGCTCTCTGTGTTTGTCATGTAATACTTATCATTATCACAGAATCTAAAAGTTTTATTGTTACATGTTACATCATGTTAACATCCACTAGGGCCAGTTTGTTATATAGCCACCAAGATAGTATATCTAGGAATTTGATTTTGGGAGCATGGTTGCGTGATTTTTGCATATTTATATTTTCTTGAATTCAAGATCAAACATTACTTTAGAATTAAAATATTGATGTTTTCTTTTTCTTTTACAGAAGAGACCAAGCAAGTTTTGAGGCTCAGTCTAACAGAATTCTCATTACCCAAATTTTACTTACTGTTTGGCATTAGCAAAGTTAAGTCAGCCGCTGTCATTGCCTTCCGTTCCAGTTACCGGGACCGTTCATTCTCCCCTGGCTCCTATGAGAGGGAGACTTTTGCTTTGACGTCCCTGGAAACAGTCACAGAAGCTTTGTTGGAGATCATGGAGGTATATAAAGAAAAATGACAAGAAACTAAATTAAAATAATATTTAAAATATGTAATATACAGAATGTAGTGGCACAAGCCTATAATCTCAGCATTCAAGAGGCAGGTAGAGTTCTGTCAGTTTGAAGCCAACTGAGTCTATGTAGAAAGTTCTAGGTCAACCAAGTCTACATAGTAACACCTTGTGTGAGAAAAAAAAGTCTGTAATATTCAGAAGAAATACTGGGTTAGTCTGTTATATTACACATTGTACTTAAGATACTTCTTTAGCTCCTTTCCTGTTCTCTGTTTTCTCCCACTTCTAATGTCTGTCCCCTCTGTCTTTCTGAATGGGGATTGAGCAACTTCCCCTAGGGTCCTCCTCCTTGTTTAGCTTCTTTAGGTGTACAGATTTTATTATGTTTATCCTATATTATGTGTCTGATATTCACTTGTAAGTGAGTATATACTATGTTTGTCTTTCTTCTTCAGGGTTACCTCTCACAGGATGATCTTTTCTAGTTCCATCCATTTGCCAGCAAATTTCATGATTTCCTAGTTTTTAATTGCTTAGTAGTGTTCCGTTGTGTAAATGTACCACAGTTTCTGTATCCATTCTTCAGTTGAGGGACATCTGGGTTGTTTCCAGATTCTGGCTAGTACGAATAAAGCTGCTACAAACATGATGAAAGACTCTACCAACAGGGCATTAGAGCAGGGAATCTTATGAAAAAAGTAAGAGATAAAAGACCTGGAGAGGACAGGAGCTCCACAAGGAGACCAACAGAACCAAAAAATCTGGGCCCAGGATTCTTTGCAGAGACTGATACTCCAACCAAGGACCATGCATGGAGATAACCTAGAACCCCTGCTCAGGTTTAGTCCATGGCAGCTCAGTCTCCAAGTGGGTGCCCTAGTAAGGGGAGCAGGGACTGTCTCTGACATGAACTCTGTGGCTGGCTCTTTGATCACCTCCCCTTGGGAGAGTGGGTAGGCTTACCAGGCCTCAGAGGAAGACATGTAGCCAGTCCTGATGAGACCTGATAGGCTAGGGTCAGATAGAAGGGCAGGAGGACCTCCCCTATATGTAGACTAGGAGAGGAACATAGGAGGAAAAGAGGGAGGGAGGGGGCTACAGCTGGGATACAAAGGGAATAAATTGTAATGAATAAAAAATGAAAAGAAAAATGGAAGATACTTCTTTAGAATGTGTTCATCTTTTAAATTAGATTTATTTTACTTTGTGTGTATGAATGTTTTGCCTGTGTGTATATATGTGTACCACATGTGTGCCTGTTGCTGGTGTCAGAGAAGAGCTCAGAAGAGGATATCAAATTCCCCAGAACTGAAGTTATGGATGGACGTGAACCACTTTGTGGATTCTGGGAACAAAACTCATGTCCTCTACAGAAACTCTAAACTGCTGAGCCATCTCTCCATCCCTTGGAATGTATTTTTTTTAATATGAAATATCATTTAATGACATGATGAAGATTAAATATTTCTAGAAACATTAATGTATACATACATATTTAGAGTATCCTATTTTTCAGGCATGCATGAGAGATATTCCAACATGCAAGTGGCTGGATCAGTGGACAGAACTAGCTCAAAGGTGTGTCCTAAATTGAATATAAATTGTAAAAGTATGTGTATTGTTGAAAGTAGCTATTGTAGCATCATCAATCTTGTATTTATAGTGTGTCTAAGCACAGAGCTTTTCATACATTTTTTTGGCTCTTTCACTTGCAGGTTTGCGTTTCAATATAACCCATCCCTGCAGCCTAGAGCCCTTGTGGTGTTTGGCTGTATTAGCAAACGTGTGTCTCATGGGCAGATAAAGCAGATTATCCGAATTCTGAGCAAGGTACTTCTTTTTTTCCCAAAGATTTGTCCCAAGTTACAAATTATGCCTTCCACTTTTTAAAATACATTAAAATGTAATTGAATATGTATTTGTTAAGCTTTGAAACATTTTTTCTTTCTATAAATCTTTGAAGTGATAAAATCTTGTCCAAGTACCATTAGGTTCAACGTAGTGGTACACATCTTCAATCCCAGCACTCTGGATACAGAGGCAGGTGGATTTATGTGAGTTTGATGCCAGCCTGCTCTACAGAATGAGTTCTATGATATCCAGAGCTACATAATAGGAAAAAACCTGTCTCAAAAGGAAAAAAGAAAAGAAAATATATTTTAAAAAGAGTATTTACCTCTTTTCTAATCTGGTACACTAAATAATATTATCAGTTTTCCAAGCCTTATAGCCTCAATATAAAGATAAATAATTCATAATATAATAATGCTCCACTTACTAAATGTAATACTGAAATATTTTTAAAATAAGAAACCACGTATATAGTGTTCACCAATGTTAGAAATTGCTTGTCAAATAAACTACTAGTCATAAGCCTAAATGTTTCTCAACTAAATCTGAGATTTGTTGTAGGAACTGATGTTTTATTTCAGTGAAAAGTAAAATAAAGATTTCTGTTTTCCTGAAAGGCACTTGAAAGTTGCTTAAAAGGCCCTGACACTTACAACAGTCAAGTTCTGATTGAGGCCACAGTGATAGCGCTGACGAAGCTGCAGCCCCTCCTTAACAAGGTAACTACTGGGACTGGCCCTGCACGCTGCGCTGCAGTTTAGAAAGTAAGATGGGTTGAGTCGTCACAAAGGAGAAGTTAGAGTTAAAGTGGGTCCTCTTGACATAAAAGTTAAAAAATAAGGTAGACCGGCCTAGCATGGTGGCCCACACATTTAGTCTCAGCATTCAGGAAGTAGAGGCAGGTTGATTTATGTGATTGTGAGGCCAGCCTGGTCTACACAGCAAATCCCAAGACAGCCAGGGCTACATAGTGAATATTAGTCTGAAAAAGAAATGAAGTGGAAGGGGTTGTGGAGAAAGAAATATGGTGAGGGAGGGGGAGTGGAGAGGAAAGGAAAGAGAAGGGTGGATTGAAGAGAGAGTGTAAAGAAGAAGTAGTAGGCACAGTTAGAGTTAGCTGCCTGAAGTAGAAGAAGAGCACAGAATATCTTTTCTCCTATGCTTACCTGCTAGTGATATTTTTTTCTCTTTGGTACTAAAAGAAAGATAGGTATAAATTCTTAATCCTTTTCATCTCTTAAGAATTAGTTGACCCACCCCCACATAGTGCTTCAAGAATACAGGCTCCATGCCATCCACCAGCATCTTGTATACAGAGCTTATGAAATCAGTTATTTCTGGCAATGATTGCATTCGGGTAGTTTACAGAAAACTGTTATTTAGTATGACCTATGGAACTGGAGGGAACAAAAGTTAGTTGAGCTGGGTGGTAGTGGCACACACTTTTAATTGGGAGGCAGAAGCAGGCAGATCTCTGTGAGTTCAAGGCCAGCTTGGTCTGCAAAGCTAGTTCTAGGCCACCCAGCGCACTTCTGCACAGAGAAACAACCAAAAAAGAATTAGTTGAGTGTCTTCTATGTATCTGGTAGTACTTAGAGATATACAAATACTAAACAAAATCAATAAAGTGGCCTATATCTGAGATTGGTATGGATGTGTTGAGAAGTGGATGAATAAAGTCGGTAAACAACTACTAAGTGAGTTAGTGATTATTACTGTAGGGAAATGTAAAGCCAGAAGAAGTAAACGTGATTATCAGAAGAATAGATATGGTAGGCTAGGGATGTGGTCAAGGCATAGCACTTCCTTGGCATGTACATGAGCCTGGATACAATCTCTACCAAGAAAAGGGGAAGGGTAGGAGGGAGGGATGGAGTATATATGAATAAGAATTTTATCCTAGTAAGTGTGATAAGTTGAACGGGTCACATCTCATTAGAATTAGAAATACGTAGGGCAGTGCACGGGAGGTGGGAAGACCATTCTAGTGGAGAATTGACGGAAAAGGTTGTAAAACTTGAGTAGAATTAATCTAACATTCAATACTGTCACTCAATGTTATCATCTCCTAGTACACAGTGTGATAAAAGTAAGGCTATGGCCCAGAGAAAGGAAGACGTGGAGGCAGAACGAAGGTTAGCTTGGGCACTGTCTGCGGCAGTGACAAGGGGGTGGCAGGGGTCAGAGCCTACTGTAGAGACTCCGCAAACCCTGGGCCTGGGTCTGGCACGCAGAATTGGGGGAATCCCTGAAGAAGCTTACACTCTGAGCCAGTGATGACAGCTCCAATTAGCTACATGGTCCAAGTGCTCAGCTGTCGATTCGCATTCCCCAAAGGGGAGAATAACGGATACTTGGTGAGGCTGCCTGCTCTTTGACCTGCTGTAGCATCATGGACCAATCTGGAGTGTGTCTCCTTTTCCAGGACTCACCACTGCACAAAGCCCTCTTCTGGGTTGCTGTGGCTGTGCTGCAGCTAGATGAAGTCAACTTATATTCAGCCGGCACTGCACTTCTGGAACAAAACCTGCACACCTTAGACAGTCTCCGGATATTCAATGACAAGGTGAGTGCGCGGCCCTCAGTGCCACACTGCTCACAGTGAGTCGGATTCTCTTCCTTTTCTTCTGTGGTGCTTTAGAAACTGAAAGAGGTCCATGACCTAAAATATAATGATTTTATTTTGAGTATAGTTCCTTAGCAGCTCACTAAAATTTATTTAATCCATAGTTCGTTTATAAAAATAGCCTCAAACTTTGGGCAATCCTTTGCCGGAATCCTTATGGAAGAAGAGGGAGATAGAAAGACCTGGAGGGACAGAAACTCCACAAGGAGAACAACAGAGCCAAAATACCTGGGCCAGGGGGACCTGCAGAGACCAATACTCCAACTAAGGACCATGCATGGAGAAGACCTAGACCCCCTGTTCAAAGGAAGTCCATTGGCTGCTCAATTTCCAAGTGGGTTCCCTAGTAAGGGGAACAGGGACTGTCTCTGACATGAATTCTCTGATCACCTCCCCTTGGAGGGTGTAGCCTTGCCAGGCCACAGAGGAAGAGGATACAGCCAGTCCTGATGAGTCCTGATAGGTATAGTCAGATAGAAGGGGAAGAGGACCTCCCCTATCAGGGACTAGGGAAAGGGCATAGAGGGAGAAGAGGGAAGGTGAGTAGGACTGAGAGGAGACAGGGGAGGGGGCTGCAGCAGGGATACAAAGTGAATAAATTATAATAAATATATAAATAAAATTTTTTAAAAATTATTTCCTTAACATATTTTGAGAGTTAAGTGCAGATATTGGTGAAGACGATAATCTTTACTACATAGGATTAGTTTGCAATTGCATACTTTATATTTCTTTAATAATTGTATCCAAAATGTATAAAGTCTACTTTAATCAGTGTCTGAAATTTAAGCATTAAAGATTTATCTACTTTGGGGGGAAAATAGCCAAGAACAGTATGCCCTGCTATCAGTGATTAGAACAGTAGCAAGTGGAGCGGGAGGCGAGGCTCAGCCGTCATGCGCACCAGCCGCTCTTCCCAGCGCCCACTGGCAGCCCACAGCCATCCCTAACTGAGTCCAGAGTCCAGTGCTCTCTCTACTGCCCTGGGCACTGCACACACATGACACGCACACCTGGAAGCAAGGCACCCATTCATGTAAAATAAATACTTTAAATTTTTAAAGTAATACTTAAGAGTAATAATAGCTACCACACCAAGCCCTGTGCATTCATTATTGCTGATTTTCATTCTCCAAAAACATTCTCTATCCCTATTTATTTTTATTTATATATTTGTATAGAGAATATTTTCCAGTTACTTAATAAGAAAACGTATTTTTATTGAATATTTGTGCATAATGAAAAATCTGTACATTTAGTAAAAGATAAACAAGTTGGAGAATCTACAGAGAAGTTTGTGTCTCAGCAAAGAGGAGAAAATAAAGTGGTACAGAACTGGGCTCATGATAGGGCTTAGCAAGTAGAGGCGTTCACCACTGACCCTGACAACCCTAGTTCAGTTCTCAGTTCACATAGTGCAATCTTATGTGCACTAAGTAAATGAAAGATATTGTTTCAAAGCCAATGCAAAATTACATTTGTTTTGTTTTGAGAAAAATGGAAACAGCTTAAGAGAAAAGACAATGTGTGTGTGCATATGTACATATTTTTATGTTTGAAATTTTCTTGAAATGAACTGAACTGTGAGAAAACAGTGTGGCATAAGTGTGAAGATAACGGGTCTAAAGTGCTTGTTCAGTATATATAATATGGTATTGACCCAAAAAAGCTGGACATCTAGGAAGCGTGAAGTTGAATTATAGGTAGAAGATACCTTGATGTTTATTAGTCAGAGCTCTGTTCACAAAATGGAAAGAAGTAAAGCTAAATAACTGAAGTATGTGTGGCTCTGAGTTAGCCCTTCTCTTCTGACTTCATTGCTCTGCTCTGGACTTGGGACAATGGTGATTACGAGTGACAGCTAGCTATTGGCTGTTTGTATGTTAAGAATACTTACAAATGAAATAAATATCTTAAAAGCACATGCCTTGCCACTTTCTTTCCTTTACATGTGTTTATGTGTTGTTGGGGTGAGTACATGTCACAGTATGTGTGGAGGTCAGAGGACAATCTGTGGGAGTCATTGCTCTTCTACTGTGTATATCCCAAGGAAGAGCTCAGCTGATTCAAATTGGCAGCAAGCACCCTTGATCACTGAGCCATCTCATCAGCCCCTGCCTTCCATTTTCACTTCTGGAACAGCAGAAGGGAGAGCAGGCTTGATTCCAGGGCCCCTAACTCTGATTAGAAATCAGTTAATAGGGTTTTATTGAACTCAACAGAATATTCTCTGGGATGATAGCATAATGGGGCTTACCTCTAGGTCCTGCTCCTTAAAAGGCCAAAGCAGAAGGCAGCGTCATAGTGAGACCACTGCTGAGGGTGCTAGGGAGATGCCTCAGAGGTTAAGACACTGCTGCTGAGTTCCGTTTCAGCAATCAAAAGTACCTGGGCATTGCATGGCTGATGGCTGTAATCTTAGCACTTAGCACTTGAAAGGTGTAGACAGAAGGATCAGGAGTTTGGCCAGCCTTTGCTATATGGCAGGTTCAAGACCAGCCTGGGATAGATGACATCCCATTTCCAAAGGCCAAATTGAAATTTGTGTGTTGCAGGGCTGCAGATACAGCTCAGTGGGAAGAGTGCTTGCCTAGCATGCATAAGGTCCTGGGTTCAGTCCCCAGCATCCCCATCCCCCAAAACACACACACATCAAAGCAATTTGAGTTTTCCACTATCTTATTACTTACTTTTTTTTATTGTCTTACAACCAGCTAATTTATAGTACCCTAAATGTTCTTATACAGGTTTGTTAAATAAGATGAATTTCTCTGAAATGTTAAGGATTTACTTATCATGCCATGCTGTGCAGCGCACACACGAAGTGAGTTTGAGCCAGACATACATGTATACAGCTAAGTGGACTTGGGGCTCTAGCACTGAAGATGAGGGGAAACCTGTGTGAACTCCGTTAACTCTCTAATTCCTGTTTTTAAAAGAGTCCAGAAGAAGTGTTTATGGCAATCCGGAATCCTCTAGAATGGCACTGCAAGCAAATGGATCATTTTGTTGGACTCAATTTCAACTCTAACTTTAACTTTGCACTAGTTGGACACCTCTTAAAAGGTAAAGAGGCCTTTTGTTAGGGTGTTTCATGAAGTAGTATCCAAAAGCCAGAAATAACTAAAAGGAAATTGACATAAATTGCCCTTATCTAACCCATATGTTTTACTTTAAAATAAAAACCACCATGCATGAGGTGTTTCAATTGTTAAGTATTTAACTAGAACCTAATTTTCATATCATATTTTAAAAGAGCAAAGAAATTGATAGTAAAATTCCTAAGACTTAATTGCTGTTATTAGTTAGTGATACACTGCACGTTTGTTATTTCATTATATTTATTACAGAATGTTATTGTACAAATTTAATCACAGGATTAGGGATTAGCTCAGTTATAGAACATGTGTCCAAGGTCATAGGTTCAGTCTCCAGCATTACCAAAGGATAAAGGGATTTCCAGTTTACACATTGATGTTCAGATATGACCATATATCTTCAACTTGTTTATAGAATGTTTTCCATCAGAACTCTGTGTACCTTAAAATCTTGCCATTCTGGTACTACTTTCCCAGTTTTCATTGCGGTTTTTATAGTCAACCATCTCCAACTGGACTTGAGCTAATTCACCTTCTACCTTGCCTTAACTGCTCATTGCCAACTTCATAGCTTCATAGCCATGCTTTATTAAGGTGGTTATCTATAAAATAAATAATGTTAAGCCAGGCATGGTGGTACACACCTTTACTCCCAGCACTTGAGAGACAGAGGCAAGTAGATCTCTGTGAGTTCAAGGCCAGCCTAACCCTTACAGACTAGTCCTTAGCTACATAGTGAGACCCTGTTTCAAAAAACACAAAAACAAGGAAGAAAAAAAAGGAAAAAGAAATCTTTAAAGATTTATGTTTATTTTATGTGTATGAGTGTTTTGCCTATTTGTATGTATATATAGCACCCATGTACTTGTTACCTGAGGTGGACAGAAGGCACACTGGATCCCCTGGAACTGGAGGTTTAGGTGGTTGTGAGCCAGTGTGTGGGTCCTGGGAACCAAACCCTGGTCTTTTGTAAGAACAGCCAGTGCTCTTAACTGCTGAGTCATTGCTCCAGCCCCAAAGAAGAAACACTTTTTTAAGTAATTCAAATGAAATCTCAAGGGGAACTCTAATGTGTAGTTCTGTTGGTATTCATTTCTAACCTCTATGGTTCTTTAGGAAATGGAAAGTCAATAATGCTACTATCTTTCCTAATGCCCTCTCCTTTAGGGCTTCAGTGAACACCAGTTTCTACACAATCTGAGGTGCTTAATCTTACATATAATTAACTTCATATTTTTATGGTTTACCTTCACAAATGGCTATTCTTGGATAGCAGGAATTCTTCTTGTAGAGTTACTTGTCACAACATAAGAGCTCAGACATTTGTTCATGGACTAATTAACTTATTTCCATTTTTTTCTTTTTCTAGGGTACAGGCATCCTTCACCTGCCATAGTTGCAAGAACAGTCAGAATTTTGCATACACTACTAACTCTCGTTAACAAACATAGAAACTGTGACAAATTTGAGGTGAATACACAGAGTGTGGCTTACTTAGCAGGTAAAAGCACAAAATAGACAAAATTAGTCTGACTGTATTGTTGTCTCAGAATCACCAAAAGATTCCCATGCCTCGCTGTGGGCGTCTGCAGCTGGTTCTTTGGCCAAGTAGAACATTCACAGTTTAGTCCTTTGGTATTTAAAGTTGTAAACGTTTTGCCAAAACAGTTTTCATTATAAAGGAATTTGCATTGGAATCTGAAATGTACTAAAATCAAATTGCCTGAGCCTGTTACCCTCGACCTTCGTAGCCTATTTTGTCCTCTATCTAAATTTCATAAGCATCACTTTTTATAGCCTTGCTAAATGGACAGGCTGTTACAAACCAATCACTTGCTGTCTCCTGCAGGGCCTCTGCCTCTTTAATATTTATTCTTTGTGCTATTTTACCTGGGATGCCTGCCTTGTCTCCCATCATTTTACTAAACTGTTTCTATATGTCTTATCTGATATTTCTTTATTCCATGCTACTCAGAGAATGTAGTTTGATGTTATGATTTGATGGAAGATACCCATTCTCACTTTAGCATGCAACCTTTTTACATCCCAGAATATTCATTTCAGATACATGCTGTACCTACTTTTTGTGATTATTGAAAGCAAATATGTGATCAGGTGCTTGAGAAGTAAGGTGTTTATCAAATTTCTTTGTGTGTTGCATGTTTATGCAGTTTTCAAAGCAGACTGGAAACCTGAAGATGAGCCTGTGCTGCATGTTTACACACTGCAGCCTCACACGCCCCAGGGCCTCTTATTGCACATGTAATAGTAAAAACCTTTTAAGTTTGGAAGAAATATATCCTGTTTTACATCACACTTGTACTTTTTACAATTTTTTATCTGTTTTTCTTTTCCTGTTAGCTCTACTCACAGTGTCCGAAGAGGTTCGAAGTCGCTGTAGCCTCAAGCATAGAAAGTCCCTTCTTCTTACTGATATTTCAATGGAAAATGTTCCTATGGATATATATCCCATTCATCACAGTGACCCTAGCTATAGGTAAGTGGTTATGGTCTCATGGTTACACAATTATAGTCAGGCTTCAGTGTGATAGACACTAGGACCAAAATAGTCTTGAAGGGAGCAGAGTGGCAGCTCTAGATGGTCTAGCAAGTGTAGATATAAAAGCTTATTCTACAGGTGCACAGTATTTTAAATAGGCAATGTTAACGTTATTCCAGTCTGTTCAGGTCTTATCATTAGTTAACCTCTTTTAAACACCAAACACTTGAATAATGAAGAAAGACCATTGTTGGTTGCAGAAAAGGATCTGGAGAAGAAAATCTAATGTAAAATACAAGCATCAGTGCATGCCTAATGATAAAAAATAAGTGATGCAGGGAGAAGAGTTGGCTCAGTGGTTACAAGCGCTTGTGTTCTTGCAGAGAACCTGGGCTCTTTCAGTTCCTATCACCTGCAGGACTGTAGCTTAGGTTCCAGAGGATCTGGCCACCTTGGACACCAGGCACACACATGGCACATACATACATGCAAGCAAGATACTCATATACATAATTTTTAAAAATGATATAGATTGGTAAAAAAACATCTACATGCACTGTATATTAATGTCCCTAACATTAAAAACCTTTCTATAGTGTAGTTTTTATTGTTGTTGCTTTGATACAAGGTCTCACATGTGTCTCTGGCTGGTCTGGAACTCACTATGTAGAGTAGCTGACCCTGAATTCACAGAGATCTTCCTACCCAAATTCTGGCATTAAAAGTATCCACCACCACACTGAGCTCTTATAGTATAGGTTTACATGACAGAATCATAAAATTATGCCTACTATTATGCATTGGTTTATGTAGGGTTTTTTTTTTTCCAATATGACACAAAGTTACATAATGGTGACATCTTTGGGGGATTATTCTATAATGTAAATTAAAAATATCTTTAAGGTTTGGAACATAGGAAAGTAATTTTTGAGAGATTGTACCACTACAGATAATAAAATACTGCTGTTTTATGTTAAAAAGACCCCCCAGGAACTGACTGAAACGTCAACAATGTGTGTGCTTTTCCCAATAGACATCGCAGCCTTTTTTCAGTCTTTCCCTTGAGTTTAATTCTTTGACCCTTCTTTTGGTTATGGAAGGGAAAAGTAACTTAGTTGTCTGTGTTCTGGAAAGCTTAATTCTCAAACTTAATTTTATAGGTTTTTAAATAATGCAGTTATATAATTGCCTATTTAGACTTTATTTTCCCTGATTATAATTCAGTTCAGTAACTTCAACAATCTATTTTTCAACATCAGTTAATGACAGTGTGTTTGTTACATATTTGAAAAGTGCTAAGAAAATATAAGTGTTCTCATCACAATAAATAACAGATATGTAGAGTAATACATGTCCCAGATTGCATATTTAGGCATTCCAGACGTATATATTTTTAAAACATGTACACAGTAAAAATATGAAACTTTTAGTTGTCAAATTAAAGTTCGGAGCCATGCATGGTAGCAAATGCCTGTAGTACCAACACTTAGGAAATAGAGACAGGAGGATCAGGAATTAAAAATCATCCTCAGTTATATACAGAGTTTGAAGCCAGCCTCAGCTACAGAAGGCCCTTTTTCAAAGACAAACAAAATAGGGAACTAGAGCTGTAGCCCAGTTGCCGGAGGACTCTCTTCTGAGCGGCAGCAGGCCTGAGTTCCGCCGCAGTGCTGCAGGATCTGACTGTGGCACTACATACCTATCCTTTTAGCACCTGGGAAGAGAAGGAGCATCAGAAGTTCAGTGTTAGCCTTGGCTTCAGAGCAAGTTCCAGGCCAGCCTGGGCTACATGAGACTCTTATCTCAATCAATAAATACATAAGTAGTTAGGAGTTTCAGGGTATAATTTAAAGGTAGAACGCTTGCATGCATATATGCAGTTCTGGATCTACCCCTGTACTGCAGAAAAGAATAAAGTTAACAAAATTGTGTAGTATAGCTCTTCCTGTTCAAGATTATCAATTAGGAGTTGTACCTGAAGAGCCAGCTGTGATGGTACATATCTGCAATGTTAGCATTCTGGAAACTAAGGCAGGAGAACTAGAAGTTCAAGACCAACTTGGAATACATAGCAAGTTCTGGACCAGCCTGGGCAACTTAATGGGAACTTATTTAAAAAAAAAAAAAAAAGGTTTTTGTATCCTATAGCACTTTGAAGTGCAGTTCTCAAACTAATTGATTGCCATCATTAGAAAACAGAATAACTAATAGGAGTCAACAGTGATTATGTTTGTCACCTTCTTGTTAATTACTTCTTCTACATTGTTTAAATCTCTTAGGACACTAAAGGAGAACCAGCCATGGTCCTCTCCTAAAGGTTCAGAAGGATACCTTGCAGCTACCTACCCAACTGTAGGCCAGACCAGTCCTCGAGCCAGAAAATCCATGAGCTTGGACATGGGGCAGCCTTCTCAAGCCAACACAAAGAAATTGCTTGGTTAGTTTTATGTAAATTCTTACATTGTTGTTACTGTGAAAAATGGTTAGTTATCTTCTCTCTTAGAAAATTATTTGACACTATTTAGATTATCAATATTTACTGCTTTGATTTAATAAAATCCTTTGTGACTTTTTAATTCACTTACTTTATATGTATGAGTGTCTTGCCTGCCTTTGTATGGATGTGTACCACATGCGTGCCTGGTGCCATGGTCACCAGAAGGGCATCATATCCCTTGGAACTGAAGTTACAGCAATTTGTGAGCTCAGTGTACTCTGCTGGTGACTAAGCCTGGGTCCTCTAGAAGAGCGGAGCTGCGGTGATTAGAGCCATCTCTCCAGCCGTGTGTGGCCTTTATAAGTTTGATTAAGACAGACCATTCAGGTCAGCCATATTTTCAGACAGAGAAATGAGACTTTGAGTTTGATTTGGTTTTTTATATCTGTTTTTAATTTCTATTTTCAAGTACTGTGGCTTTTGGTTTGGAGGCAGCAGATGATAGTAGTTAAGAGTCATTAGACACCTAGAAGAAAGGAAGCATTGCTGTACTAGGGTCTGAAATGCTAACTTACCCTAATTGTGATTTGAAAGCAGAATATATCACTGAGATCTGAAACCAGCACTGCACTCTCTTTGAAATAACAAAAATGCAAGAGTATATTCCTTTTAGAGATTTGTGTCTGTGTGTGCGCACACACAGGGAGAGCTTGGAGGACAGCCTGTGCTGTCAGTTCTCTTTCCACCTTTATGTGAGTTCTGGGCATTGTCAAGCCACAAGGCGTACCGTTTTACCCACTGAGCCATCTTGCCGACCCCAGATGTGATTCTTGGCAGCAACACTGTTCAATTCTGTCAGCATTCCTATGAGAAATACATGTACAATGCTAAACCCTCTCCTGTCCAGTAGCTGACAAGTGAATTCCTGAAAGAGAACATTCACTGACCCACAGAGCAAGTATGAGGCAGTGCTTGCCTTTCTTTGGCTGCCATTTTCATTATTATTCAGATATGTTGGAGTGTTTAATCAGTGATCAGAAATATGAATGTGGATTTCAGTTACCCATGCAAACACACTTAGTACCTTGAAGTAGTATTGTGAAAATGTTTGTGTTCATAAGGAAATTAGTGAACAGACAACAAAGTGTAACACAAATAACCTTCCAGTAAATGTCGAAAGGAGAAAAATATAAATGTCAGTCTTTGTTACACATAGTCTGTCACCTTCCTTCTGTTTGAGTTCCTTTCTGTTAATCCTTTGTAATCAGTAATTGGCAGGAGTTTCCTGGTTACTTTGTGTTTTGTAATTATGGGTTTTCATACCAAGGAAGTTGTAAGTGAAAAAATTAACCTCAGAGAAAATGCAGTATTGAATTACTCAAGCTGTGATCTAGGTGTAAAAGACAGAGTGTCTACCTTTCAAAGAGGACATTGTCTTTTGGTGGCTGTGGCTCAGAATCAGCTGATGGCAACAGCACAGTCCAGTGGCGTTAAAGCAGTGATGCTCTGATGAAGGAGCTGAGGCTCTTAGGTTAGGAGGGAATACTTGAGACAGACCATTAAAATGTAACAAGTGTGGGGGCTGGGAAGGTGGCTCAGCAGTTAAAAACTGCTCTTCCAGGGGACCTGGATTCAATTCCCAGCATCCACATGGCGGCTCACAACTGTCTGTAACTCTAGTTCCAGGGCATCTGACATCCTCACACCAATGCACATAAAATAAAATTAAGTTAATTAAAAAAAAAAGTTAATACATGCCAGCCAGGTAGACATAGAACAAGGAAGGGGATATATCAGAGAGAAGTGTGGTGAGTGAGGAAAGGGGTGAGCAGCAGAGCAGAGTATCACAGGAAAACTGTGTGGGAAATAAGGCTGGAGAAGCAGAACATGACTGTAAAAGATTCTGCTGCCATGGCTGGACATGGTGGCTTAGCTTTAATCACAGCAGTTGGAGGCAAAGGTAGGTGAATCTCTGTGAGGCCAGCCTGATCTACACAGTGCGTTCTAAGACAGCCAGAGCATGTAGAGGGATCCTAGCTCAAAACAATAACAAAGACTACCATGATCAGAGATTTATCATATCATATGCATCCAAAAGAGATTTCAATAAGGAAGGAACTAGATGCAGTTTTCATTTTTGGTACAATTTCCTGACAGCAATGTGGGCATAGCTCCTTTTCAAGGGGACCATTTATAAGATTGATTCAGCAACGTAAGGGAGGAAAACACAGTGGCAGTGTGCACTAAGGCAGTCCTCTGTGTGAGGTATGTTTTCAAAGGAGAATGATAAATCAGATAGGAAGAGAGAAGACTGTAAAAGATGACATAGGTTTCTGGATTCAAAAACTGGCAATCAGGAGTGCTGGAGAGATGGTTCAGAGGTTAAGAGCACTGGCTGCTCTTCCACAGGTCCTGAGTTCAATTCCCAGCAAACACATGGTGGCTCACAGCCATCTATAATGAGATTTGGTACTCTCTTCTGGCGTACAGGAGTACATACACAGTATTCATAATAAATAAATAAATCTTAAAAACAACAACAACTGACAATTGGGTATGATTGTGCTGCCTGTGGTTCTCATGAGGTAGAGGCAGGAGGAGCACAAGTTAGAAGCCAGCCTAAGCCCCACAACGTGTTTCAGATTAGTCTGAGCTACAGAGTGGACCCTGCTGATAAATAAAATAAATAAAAATTAAATAACACTTCCCTGGCTGGGCTAGAACTATCATTTTCTACTACCAAGTATATATCCAAAGGAAATCAAACCAGTGTGTTGAAACTATAGCTGCATTCTGTGTAGATTGCAGGACTCTTCACAAACAGCAAAATAGAAAGAAAAAAGGAAACAACCTCAATGTGTGAATAGATAGTTTTGCAAGTCTACAAATAATAGCCATAAAAATGAAATCCTGTAATTTGTGACAATATGGATAGACTTAGAGATTACTGTGTTAATTACTGTGTTGTTTCTGCCAGGCACAGAAACAAGCATTACATGATGTCACTCTAATACGCAGATAAAATGTGGCTCTCATCAGTGTTAAGGACAAATGGTTACCAGAGGCTGGTGGGTCCTGAGGAGCAGGAGAGCTGCTGTGCAACTGCACATAGGGCAACTGCAGAGAGCAGCAGTGCACACCACACATTTCAAAGCGGAGCTGGGTGTGGTGGGGCAAGCCTGCTCTACATAGCATGTTCAGAGATCACCAGTTACATAATAGAAGAGACTGTCTCAGAAAACAAATATTTAAAGAGTTAGATAATTAAGCTGTAGTACGAGAAGGAAGTCATCCAGGATCTGGTACAAAGTAAAAGAAAGGGGAAGGTAGAATAAAATCAATATTGGCAGGCAGCCTAAATGCAAGCACTATAGAAAGCACTGATGGGTTTCAGGACACTGGAGTGTGCAGCCTGGTCAGTGCAAGCCCTCAACAGTGTGGCCTCAGGCTAACCACTTGACCTCTCAGGTCTCCCATTCCCATGGAAGGAAAGGGCTAGACAAAATTCTTCTAGACTCTTTTGGTCGCGATATTTGTGATTTGTAATTATTAGTCCTAGTACATGAGGTCAACAGAACACTGTATTTGTCAAATATTCACTTGTCAGATTTTATAATATTGGCTTCAATTCTGGATTTAAGAATTAATTTATTTAAGGTATGCATTTCAGACTTTTTCCTTTTCCCGTGTGTGTGCGCGCGCGCGTGTGCGCGTGCATGTGTATGTGCATGTGCCTGTGTGTGTTTCTGAGCATTAAACTGAGGTTCCTGCACTCACTAGCAAGCAGTCTATCACTGAACTACAAACTCGGCCCCAGATTGTTTTTAGAACTGCTTCAAGAAGAGACATTCTGAGTGTAAAGAGCAAAGTCAGATGAATTCCACATTATCTGTTATAAATACTTCTACTTAAATAAGAGAAAGACATTTAAATACCAGTATACATGATTGGGAAACTCAAGCCAAGTGTAAGCCTGGACTACTTGATGCACCTTGGAAGTGTCTCCTTGTATTATCTAATTCTTAGCACTTCCAGGCAGGCATATCTTGAATAATTGAAGTCAAACTAATTTTACCCATGTTTGGAAATTGCTCATCCATTAGTGACAATTTCTTGACATCAACTCAGTTTCCTTACTTGAAGAGGCCGTTGAGGTTTTTCTCTACTTTCTACCAACCAAAATCTATACCAGCACTTGTTCTTCTAGTTTATTCTCAGGATAGTGAATATAATCTAAAGTTCCTTTAGACCAGTAAAGAGCCACGTTTCCTAGAAATCTATGGGGCCAGACCCCTTGATGAGGAAAGGAGAGTGATGCCGATGAATTCTGCACCAGGGATAGCTCATCCTGCTTTAAGCCCTTGAGTGAAGCTTCACTAATTAGAAATAATACCATCTGTAGGCACTGTGGTTAATGCACTTTCTTATTCTGTGGCTCTTGTTTATAGGAACAAGAAAAAGTTTTGATCATTTGATATCAGACACAAAGGCTCCTAAAAGACAAGAAATGGAATCAGGGATCACAACGCCCCCCAAAATGAGAAGAGTGGCAGAAACTGACTATGAAATGGGTGAGAAACAAAGCTGATAAGGAATATAAATGGTTGCCAACAGTGGAGGTGTATCTGCCTCCATCAAGGCCTCATTGTCTTTAGGGTACAGTACAGAAACATGCACTCTTGTTCAGCAATCTCTAGCCCTTAGTTGGCAGTAAAAGTGAGTGGCCAGTTGTTGTGACAAATGCCAGTGGAATGTGCTGAAGGGGCAGAGGCAGGAGAATCAAAAACTTGAGGTCTGCTTGGGCTACAGTTGGAGGAGAAGCTCAAGGACCTACATGACTTCAGGTACAGCTTGTCTCCATAAACAGCTCCAGGCAGCCAGAGAGACCGTGGGGCCACGCCTCAGAAAACAGTTACTCTGTGTGTATGTGTGCAATACACACAGATGACGGTACAGCACTGCATAGTAACTCTGGATGGCAGTAATATATTGATAATAAAATGACTATTAAAGAACTGTTGGATTTAAGATGTAACATTAAAATATGCTGAGTAAAGCTCTACTAATACAGCCAACTTGCGTTAATCCATATCCTACTGCAGAGACCCAAAGGATTTCCTCCACACAGCAGCACCCTCATTTACGGAAAGTCTCAGTGTCCGAGTCAAATGTTCTTTTGGATGAAGAAGTACTTACTGACCCAAAGATCCAAGCATTGCTTCTTACTGTTCTGGTAAGGAACCCCCCATTCATTCATTTATTGAATCATTCATTCATTTTTGAGGCAAGGTCTCACTATGTAGCGCTGGCTGGTCTAGAACTCACTATAAAGACCAGGCTGGCCTTGAACTCCCCGAGATCCATGTGCTTCTGCCTCCTGAATGCTGGGATTAAAGGTATGCACCACCTCTCCTGGCAGGATTTTCCCTTTCTGAGGGTTTTTCCCCCTCAAATTTTTATTTCAGTCTGCTCTTAGCAGGCCCTTAAATATTACAAACATGAAAGGAAGACGTTTTCACATCACCAAAATAGAAAGATTCAGCCACAACATAAAAATGTTTACTTGTTTGCATCTTGGCAGGCTACACTGGTAAAATACACTACAGATGAATTTGATCAACGAATTCTTTACGAATACCTAGCAGAGGCCAGCGTTGTGTTTCCCAGAGTGTTTCCCGTCGTGTAAGTACCTCCTGTTGCTTATAAATAGCCTCTGTATCTGTCTTTATGTCAGGCATTCTGTGAAAGTGTAGACAATGTTTTCCTCAGTAATGTCCACTACCTGCAAAGAAGAGGATATGATGATGATTTGTGGTTTTAGAGTTTGAGACCACAGCGCTGTATAAGTGCACATAGCTAGCATGCAAAATGTCCCAGGTTTGATCCCTAACACCCAAAACAAACAAACAAACAAAAGTTGTGGGGCTGAAGACAGCTCAACAGCTCTGAGCATGTAAGGTTTGCAGAAGACCTGAGTTCCATTCCCAACACCCTCTCCTGACCTCAGGGGACACTCAACATACATACATATACCCGCATAAGCAGACACACATGTACATACGTAACTGAGAAGAAAAAGAAAGCTTTTTAAAAATCCCATACTTTAGTAATAGCTAAGCTACTCTGGACCCATTACAAAGCCCCTTTCTTCTAATCTCACTGACTGACTTTAGTGGGTTAGCTTAATGAGTACTGTACAGTTTTCTCAAGAGCAAACTGATAGGTTGCTATATTGATACCAGCCTACATAGTTGGTTTTCTTTTTTTGGTAGGAGGGGTGGTCCAAAATATTCTTTTGAACATTTATTTATTTTAGTGCACACATACATGTCTGCTATTGCACATGTCGAGAGGTCAGGGGACAACTTTAGGGAGTAAGTGCTCTTCTTCCTCCATATTGGTCCTGGAGCTCAAACTTGGGTCATCAGACTCAGCAGCAGTCACCTTTACCAACTGAGCCATCTTGCCAGCCATTGCTTTTCTTTTTAGTAGAATTTCTATACTTTTTCAAAGCTGAGTGAAAATAGAATTGACCCCTTATCTAGGAGTTTGGTTTTACTCTCAACACTTTCAGCTTAAAAGCACTTGCTCTAGTTTGACTTCTGTTGCTGGGATAAAACCCTGACCAATACATATTGGGAAAGGGTCTGGAGAGATAGCTCAGCAGTTGAAAGTATGTCTGCTTTTCTAGAGGATCCGGGTTCAACTCACAGCATCCACCCAGTGCCTCACACCTGTCCATAACTCCAGTTCCAGGGGATTTGATGCCCTTTTCTGGCCTCTGTGGATACCAGGCACTCATACGGCACACAGACATACATGTAGGCAAAACTCATATACGTGAAATAAAATTTTGAAAAATGAAGAGCAACTTGGGGAGGAAAGGTTTGATTTCACCTTATAGGTTAGAATCCAATCACTGAGGGAAGCCAGGACTGGAACTAATGCAGAGACCGTGGAAGAATGTTGCTTACTGGCTTGCTCAGTTACCTTTCTGGCTCACCTGCCCAGGACTGGCACAAACCACAGTGGGATGTGCCCTCCTGCACAGACCATTTTGATTGAGACAGTTCTTCAGTTGAGAGTTCTTGAACTTGGATATGTCAGTTGACAACTATGATGGAAAGTTGTTGGCAAATTAAAGAAACTTTTAAAAAGGACCTTTGTGTGAAAAGCAGAACAAGGGGAAGGATGATCGAGGGCATAGGTCTGGCTAAAGCCTGTGTGCATGTCACTGTTAAATACCAAGTTACAGAGCTTTGGGTGGTCTTTAATTGGTAGTGAGATGCTGTACACTCTGGCTATTATGTTGAAAGTGAGTTAGAAGAACCAGATGCAGGCAGATTGTAGTAAGGAGACTCCAAGAGGCCAGTATCTGGAATATAAGGAGAGGCAGAGTTGAAATCCTACTTCAGAGATAAGAATTACAGAAGTTAGTAATGGATTGAGTGTTGACTAGGGTAGGTCCCTAAGGAGCACTGCTAGAGAGATGGCCTATGTAAAAGTGGATGGGAATGATTTCATTGCTGAGATAAATTCTGGAAGAATTCCATGCCTCTGAAAGGGGAAGCAGAATGAACATATTTTTGGACATTTTGAAACAACTTAACTATGTCAAACAGCTAGATACTATGGCTACACCTTCGTTCATAAACATGAGTACATCAGTGTAGTTTATGAGTGTCCAGCCTTGTTGTTTAATCTCATTTTAAAGTTTCTGAATTTCACATAATTAGGTATTGGCTTTTTAAAGAGACTTTTAATAGATTGCAGCTGGTTTGAAAACAATTTCTGTGTAATATTCCACATTCCAGACCTTCCAAACTAATTTTGCTTTTCTGATTTGGCACCGGGTAACAGTAAATGTCATTCTAACCCTCTGAGTACATAGAAACAAACAACCATGGGGATGGAGGGTTGAATGTATGCTAACTGGCAGGTGAACAAGCCTGTCTTAACAAGTGTTCTCCCTGTATAGTTTGACAAGGTTGTGTTATGGCTACTAGTTATCTGCTTTTATTCTGTTTTCCCAGCTGACTTAAAATGAAAGGCCACACACACTCCCCCACACATTCATTCACTAGGTAATTTAGAAAAGCACCAGAAAGGTAAAAGCACTCTTTCCCGGTTTGCCACAGTTTTCTATAGAATCTATATGCTTTCCAGTAAGCCTTTTTATTTAATGTTCCTCTGTTTATTTATTTTTTTTTTTAGGCACAATTTGTTGGACTCTAAGATCAATACCCTCTTGTCTTTGTGCCAAGATCCAAATTTGTTAAATCCGATCCATGGAATCGTGCAGAGTGTGGTGTACCATGAGGAGTCCCCTCCACAGTACCAAACGTCTTATCTACAAAGTAACTAAGCGTACAGAGCGGGTGCTTGACGAGCCTCAGCAGCTGTGCTGCTGTAGACAACGCCGCTGCAGCCTTCTGCCTAAGAGAGAGGCTTCTGCACACCTCTCTCCATGCGTCCTCTCGCTCTCTGGTTATATGTTCAAAACGATAACTGCTTGACCATTTTATTAAAATGCTAAAGCTAAACTGGGCATGGTGGTACACACCTGTAATCCCAGTACTCAGGGAGGCAGAGGCAGGTGGATCTCTGTGAGTTCAAAGCCAGCCTGGTCTACAAAGCAAGTCCAGGACAGCCAAGGCTACATAGAGAAACCCTGTCTTGAGGAAAACAAAAAAACAAAACCAAATATATAAATAAAATGCTAAATCTATTTTAAGGACATTTTAGTCATCTTTGATACTCATTTTTAAATGCCGTATATATGCATAGATTTCATCTATCTGCTGTATAGCTTAATTTTTGTTGTTACTTAGAGCTGCCTTGCTTGTTGTAAGAGTAGCATTTGATGTTTTGCAGGTTTTGGTTTTAATGGCTTATGGCGGTTTGCAGGACCCTTTTCAAAGGTAAACAATATTTTTCTCTAATTTTGGGTAAACCAGGGTCTTTAGCTATATTCATGAGCCTGTTTGAGAACATGCGCTATCCTCAAACCAAAGTAACATTTCAAAAGCAACCCATTGTTTTAGAAAGATTTTTTTTCCAAAGAGGAAATATGTTGATACATTAATTTTTATTTTAAATTAGGCTTGGCTTCTCAGAAAGGTGTGCTAAACCTCTATAAAACTTGTCTGCCTGTAGACCTCTGTACATGTGGCGATAACTCACACCTGTCTTGTGACTAGCAAGGAGCACAGTGCATGTTAAAACCTACCTCAGGGAAACATCTTTACATCTACTATGTTGGGTTTGTTCTTCGCTATTCATTTTCTTTGACTGGCATTTGTTGGTGCACTATATGGATTTGTATTTCATTTTTTGTAGGCGGTCTCTTACAGAAGTTCCTTGAAGGCGGGGCTTCTGCCCCCCCCACACACACACACACACAGTGTCCTAGATACAGGGGTGTTAAATAAAGATGAGTTACTTATACCTTCGTGCAGTTCTAAGAGTTGGCTTTAGTTCACGTGTAACATGTGTTGGCATGCGCAGCGTGTGCCATGCAGGAGTTTCTAGCAGGTGGTGGCTGTCACCTGCTGAGCTTCTGTGTCTCATGGGTGGGATCTGAATGGCAGCTGGGATGATGA
The DNA here is from genome assembly GCA_028658305.1 of Pachyuromys duprasi. Lineage (NCBI taxonomy): Eukaryota > Metazoa > Chordata > Mammalia > Rodentia > Muridae > Pachyuromys > Pachyuromys duprasi. Next base: position 38,200,886 of record CM053746.1, on the reverse strand, counting down.
TGCTCTGCTCATTTTCTCTGCTTTGGGAAATTAGCTAGACATCATTACTGCGGACTGCATTGTCTAGGTATTCAATAACTGTCTGTGCATGGCTTTCAGAACTTGCAGGTTCATCTGGAAGCTTTTAGGGGAAACTAAATAAAATTCCAAGCTGTAAGTTCCATAGTTGTCTCTAATACCACTCCAGCCCCCCTTTTTAATGATATAAAATACAAAGGAGGAAAAACAGTCGGCTAAGCCCCAGATATCAAGTTAGCCTCTTTTGGCTTCAGAGGGAAGTTTTTTGTTTGTTTTTTTTTAATGGAGCTAAAATAATGTCCTATTTTCCATTACAGCAAACACAAATCCCAGACTATGCTGAGCTTATTGTTAAGTTTCTTGATGCCTTGATTGACACGTACTTGCCTGGAATTGATGAAGAAACCAGTGAGGAGTCCCTCCTGACACCCACATCTCCTTACCCTCCTGCACTGCAGAGCCAGCTTAGTATCACTGCCAACCTTAACCTCTCTAATTCCATGACCTCACTTGCAACTTCCCAGCATTCCCCAGGTCAGTAAATGTGATCTTTATGTGACTTTGAGAATGATCCATACTAACATTAGGAACTCCCTTATGGTCAGACTGTAGCAGATTCTGCTCCTTTTCATCCTGAGGTTCACTTTACATTTCTTTACTACGTAACTGAATGTTGTTACTGTTCAGAGCTGTCTGCTTTCAACAAGTTGTGTAGAGGAGAGGGAAATATGTAGTGATGTTTAGTATCCACACAGATTGGACCAAAAGCACAAACTAAGCTACATTACCTAAAGTGAACACAAGTTTTTTTGTTTGTTTTTTGGGGTTTTTTAAGTTAATTTATTTATTTTTATCAGCTATACTAACATTACCTTTACAAGTTACTTGTGTGTCTGCCATACATACACACAATCTAGTAATCACAGCCTTACTTTATTGCTGGTAGGAACAGGCCAGCTGTCCGTTGACCACTGGCCAGCCTAAGATCTGGGGTTAGGTAAACCACCAGACAAAAGGTCCTTAAAAGAAAATAACACCTTGGAGCTGCAGAGATAACTAGGTTGGTAAAATGCTTCCCTTGAAAGCCTAAGGACCGGGGTTCAATCCCCAGAACCCAAACTTTTAAAAGGTGCTTGTGGTAATACATGCTTGCAATCCTGGCACCAGGAGGAGGAGGCAGGAAATACCTCATGGCACACACTTTTAGTCCCAGCACTGGGGAGGCAGAGGCAGGTGGATCTCTGAGTTTGAGATGAATGTCTACAGAGTGGGTTTCAGGACAGCCAAGGCTACACAGAAACCCTGTCTCGGGGCAGGGGCAGGGCATCAGATCTTTTAGAACTGAAGTTACAGACAGTTTTGAACCGCATGTGGGTACTAGAATTTGAACCCAAGTCTTCTGAGAGAGCAGCCAGTGCCCTCAACCTCTGATCCACCTCTCCAGGTCCTACTTCAACATACTTAAAGATGAAAGGTGCACTCAATACAAGGGCTTGGTCATTTTTGCCTATTGAGTTTTAAGTAAAAGTTCTTTCTTACTGATTTGTGGTGTATAACAGATTCTAAGACACAGTTCTTTTTTTTTTTCTCTTAAATACAAGATTAGTACTGTATTGCTTTATAGAACATAACCATAATTGAAGCCAGTGAAAATAGGGGTTTTTGGATAGAGGCGCTTGCATACAGTTCCATTCCCAGAATGTGGACGTCATGCTGTGGCTCAATGGGTACAGAGAGAGACATCTTCAGCTACATAGTGCGTTCCAGGCCAGAAGAAAAGAAAAAGCCCCGTGTGGGTATCCTACATACATTCACAGCAGCAGGTCTGTTGGGGCAGTTGCCTGCCTCTGCTCGGCTCTCAGGGATCGAGCGTGATGCAGTAAGCTCAAGAGGCCGTTTTGATGCTTTGAGATACTTATGCTGTGCTTAGAGGAGTCAGCAGCTTCTGCTTATTTACAAATTATTCTTGGGAAACTAATGGCTACACTTCCATAAACAAAGCCAGCTTCCTTCTAAAAACCAGGGACGGTATTAAGTATCCAGTGTCTAATGGCTTCCCCCTGTTTTTCACTCTTCGGGACATCACTCCCTCTGTCCTTTCCTCATCCCTCCGGAAGCTCCTCTGCCGTGCTCAAAGCCAGCCTCTCCCTCATCAAGATCCTTGCCTCCTTGTCCTTGTACAAAACATTGCTTCCTCTACTCTCAAGCTGGGCCTAACATGACTACCAGCCACAGTCCCTGGAAACTCAAGTGTGGAATAGGCAGCACAGGAACTTGGAAAGCTGATGCTCGATGAGGTCTCGGGGCTTATGGGCACTACCTGCAGTAGAAGTTGACCTAGCCTTGAAACTGGTCAACCAAAAACTCGGGACATCAACAGAGAAGCAGGCCGTGGGCTTTGACTTTGAAGAAGAGGGTTGTTAGTTTGTTTGTTTGTTTAGAAAATAATTGTTTCAGCCGGTCATGGTGACACATGCCTGTAACCCCAGCACCCCGAGCGGCAGAGGCAGACAGATCTACAAGGCAAGTCTAGGATAGTCGAGGCTACACAGAGAAACACTATCTTGAAGAAGAAAAAAAACAAACCAAAGAAGGAAGGAATCTGCCTCCCTGCTGGGATAAAAGGTGTTACCACCATGCCTGGTTTAACAGCCATGTTTTTCACCCATGCCCTTGTTCCCAGAAATAACAGCTCTTAGGTTTATATATTTACAAAAGCTATGCCAGTATAGCTAGGCATGTTCCCTGACTTGCTCATAACTAATATCCCGTTTATCCTAAGTTCTGCCCAAGGGTCTCTTACCTCTGCTCGGAGTTTCACGCATCCAGCCTTCAGGGTCCAGGGCGAAATCTCCGCCATGTTTCACTTTATCCCAGCATTCACTCTCTACCGGAACTCCGCCCACCTACTTCCTGTCTGAGATACAGACCAATCAGCTGTTACTGTATGCAAGAAATTATGCCTAACCCTCTTCCGCATCCAAATAGTCTAATCCAATTAGATATGTCTTGGTGGTAGAGTGCTGTCAGCATATATGAGGCCCTTAGGTTCTTTCTCTGCACCCCAAAGAAGACAACATGTTCGTTGGCACGGTTGCCAGCTCCTGTGGTGAAGAGTTTCATAACAGGTTTGCCTTACGGTTTGTAGAAAACAGCAAGGAAGTCTGAACCAAAGTGAGCTTAAGGTTTAACCTTCTGCTCCACTTTCTAGAGAAGCTTTGGACAGATTACAGCAGCAGCGTCATTAGACTTCATTTCCCTCCACCTTTTTTTGTGCTTTCGATCCCACAGTAATCCCTCAGTAAATGACCTTCACCCCAAAGCTGTGGTGGTTCTCCGGTTCTCTTTGTTTACCTCTGTTCCCCAGCCTCACCTCATCCCGAGGCAGGGACGGCGCCTCAGTTTGAATGCATGGGAGAACCTAGAGCAGCGACAGGAACAGAGGGAACACTTTCACCCTCAAGAAATGGGACGGAAGAGTAGAGTGTAGTGAAATGGGGCCTCCCACAGCCTGGGGCGCCAAAATGGCGCCCTGGAAGCAGAGGAAAGGATACAGGCTGTCCGGGGAAAGGAGACCCTGCAGTTTCATATCCTTTTCTTTGGGAATAGTCACGCTCGGTTGTTTGTCTGTTGGGCGATGAAGCTGATCTTCTGCAGGGTGGCCTTTGGGCACTGCACAAACATGCTCTCCAGGTTGCCCCGCACACCGTTCTCCGTGCTCCGGCTTTCTCTTGGGGCCTGCTCCAGGGTCTCCGCTTTGCATATTTCCTGAAGCTCGTTGTTGTTAGCTTCCTCCACCCAGTTCTCCGGCAGGGGTCGCTGCGTACCCTCGTTCTTGAAGCTGGGCTGCTAAATACCTGCCTTCAAGGAACTTGGGCCATAATAGGGAAGCAGGCACAAGCATCCAGAGTGGAGGCTGCCATTCTTCTCCCAGATCACTCAGTTCACAGTGTTGGGCCAAATGCCTGCTAGTGTCTTAAGTTCATCTGGAGCCATGCTGTTAGCACTCCCAGCAGAGGGTGTCCGCGGGCTGCTGCCCTGCGCGCTTTTAACTGGATGCCTGTCTGAGTACATTTATACCAGCAGATTAGGACTCAGAAGCTTCAGCTCTGTGTCCTTTGGGAGGTGATTTCTAGTTTCTTTGACCATATGTGTTTTTGCTTTTGTACGCATGGGAGAAAGGAGGACCTAGTGCCTTAGGAATACGAGAACATGGAGTACAACACTGGAATGGAGCAGTGCAAGGCTATGCCTTTCTCTCAGATCTGAAATAAGACCTGTAGCAGCGCAGGGGTCCTGTCTCCACGTGAGCAGTCAGTAGTCCCGCGGCAGCACGTGGAGATGTTTCTAGATTTCATCTTAGAGGTGAAAAGAATGTGGCCAAAATTTCAGAAGGAAATTGTATGACACAAGGTGCATTCTGTTATCTAGCTCTGCTTTTCTAGGATTCTGTGTATTGATGTAAATGTGCTTCATTTTTATTGCTTTAAAAAAATAACTCCAGAAGCTTGTTTATAATATCTACCTTTTATTTATTCTTTGACAATTTTATGTACATATACAGTACTCTCCAAAATACTTACTCTAGTTAGACTTAGGAATCATATCACACCATATTTATTTTGCTTTCCAACTTCCTCATTAGGAAATAAGATGTAGCAAACAGATTCCTATTAAGGAAATAACCTCAGTTGAAGAAATGCTGGACTTGAACTCACAGGTCACATGCTGATATCAGAGAATGGATACCCTGATATCAAGTGCACTGATAACCTGTCTCATTTCAGAGGGAAGAAGCTGGCATGGAAATATTTCTCTCTTTCTAATACACATGGTGTCATTCCATATTGCCAAGCAAGGGCTGTGTGCTTGAGGGCTGTGAACTAGAGGCTCTCACTGTCACATTTTAAAGTGGAAGCATTTGTTTCAAACCAGTAGTTATTGAAAGCGATTAGCTAGATTTTATAAGAAAACAAACCATGAATGATAATTGGTCCCTTTCTGGGTGTTTTCACTCTAGTTGAAGAGATGTTTATACAGGTTATGATTATAGGCAAAAGCTAGTGCCTCCGAGTCACTGGGGTATAGAAAGTGGTTCTGGGGGACTGGAGAGATGGTTCAGTGGTTAAGAGCACTGTCCGCTCTTCCAAAGGTCACGAGTTCAATTCCCAGCACCCACATGGTGGCTCACAACCATCTGTAATGTGAACTGATTCCCCCTTCTGGCAGGTATAAATGCAGATAGAACACTCATATACATAAAATAAATAAATCTTTAAAAAAAAAAAAGAAAGTGGTTCTGGTAGAAGACAGAGAAATGCATCACGAAGCTAACAGATGGCAGAGTGGGAGTGGAACTGTATTGAGTGGAGAGGGAATCGATTGGAGACGACTCTGATGGAGGGATGTGCCCTCCCAAGGTTGGTCATCCTGTCCCGTTCTCTTCACGAGCCTACAGATTGCTGCACAGATCCTAATACCTCTTATCCCACAAATGGAAATGTTTCCCCAAATGTAATGGTTCTTTTAAAATTCAAATAGTACATATAAAAAGAAAGATAAAGCCAGTTGTAGTAGCGTACAACTTTAATCCCAGCACTCCAGGAAGGTGGATCTCTGTGAGTTCAAGGCCAGTCTGGTCTACAAAGTGAGTCCAGGACAGCAGAGAAAGGCTGTCTCATAAAACAAAACAAAATGAAAGAAAGTAAAAGTTAAAGTTACACCTGGAGTAAGTATGCTTCCAGGATGTAGCATCTGGACAGATATTGCCCAACCTGCCCACCCCATCTGTTTTATCCTTACTTTTGGCACATGGATTGTCTTTCCCGTGGTGCTCTTCCTCCTGTATTTGTGAACTGTTTATGCTAGGTACCAGAGTGCTTCCCATCAGTGATTATCCTAGAAATGAGTACAGTGTCTACTTGGGAAGGAAAAAATGTACACTGATCGTAAGTTTATGATGTAATGAACTTTTTAGAAGCAAACCTACTCAAAATCAAGATCCAGGGCCAGGCATGGTGGCACATGCCTTTAACTCGAGTTCTCTGAAGGCAGAGGTAGGCAGATCTCTTCAGGTCTAGGACAGCTTGGTCTACATACCAAGTTCTCATATATCCAGGACTAGCAGAGAGACCCTATCTTAATCAGTCAAGCAACCAATGATCAAGATCCATATCAGGGACTGTGAAGGATCATGTTAACTGCCTAGATTGCCTCTCTTGCCTCTTTCAGACAGTTCTCTCTTCATTTGTCACCTTCACCAATATGATATCTTTTTTAATCTCCCCTTTGTTCTTGTCACCTTTCTGAAAATACCAGTTTTTAATTATTTATAAAATTCATTATGGGACCTTGAGGGGAGGAGAGAGACAGATACAGAGAGGTCATTTGCTTGATTGAGGGTCAGAATAGTGTGGTGACTAGCCATGGCTGTAAAGTAGTAAATGTTCCATCTCATAGCCCGTGTGGTAGAGCAGCTCTTCAGGAAATGCTCTCATTCCTCCAGAACAGGCATTGAGGCTGATAAAATGAGAAGCATAGTGTCTTTTCTGAAATGATGGATATGGAGAAAGATGGCTGCTATCTCTGAGTGTTACAGGTGCATGGCTGGAAGCTGCCCTCTGCTGGACACTTCTGGTGTGACTGGAAGCAGGTGCTTGCCTAGGTTTCCCTTGTGGCCAGCCTTTCATTCTGCCTCTCTCCAGCTCTTCTTGCAACTTCTCTTTTTCTCTTAGGCTGTTTTACTGCAATGATGGCAAATTTGGCTTAGCAAAATGTGAGGGTCTGTGTGTGACAAGGCCTTTACAAATGTCCTAGCAGTTTATTACTAAAATGGAATGTTGTGAAACTGTTCACTGGGTTGTATGTCGCATACAAGTAATGAGATTCGGTCCTAGAGCTAGCAGCAGGAGAGGAGTAACCAGCTGCTCTCTCTCTTCAGGAATCGACAAGGAGAACGTTGAACTCTCCCCCACCACTGGCCACTGTAACAGTGGACGAACTCGCCATGGATCCGCAAGCCAAGTGCAGAAGCAAAGAAGTGCTGGCAGTTTCAAACGTAATAGCATCAAGAAGATGGTGTGAAGCCTTCTTCGTTTCCCTCTTCAAGCCAGCCTAGCATGGGCTTCTCACTAGTGACCCGCCCTCGCCCGGCCCCGCCCCACGCGCTGCACTGCTGCACTTCGTGTCTTAGGAACCCATCTGGTCTGCCACGTTGCCAGACGATCAACTCTTGGAAGCATTGCCTAAATTTAATGCTGCTTTTCTTTAATGTTTTTCTTCTACTTTGGCATGTGTCTGGTATGAGCACTTGTTCTGACAGCTGCACAGAAAGCAGGAGGTCAGCAAACCTGAACTGAGAGCATGGATTGTGGGAACGGATGAATCCTCCAGGGCCACTGCTGCCGCCAGCTGTAGGCTGGCCATGAAAGGTCGGCCTTCTAATTGTTCCCCTGTCTGACAGGGTGAAGGGATCGTCTTACTTACATGCTTACCAAGGTTGGGGAGAAATAACATTTTAACCCCAGTGTATTTAACCTTCTAGCTGTGGACTTTTTTTTAACCTTATAAAGTTGAAGGAACCATAGAGGTCAATCCTCAATTTACACCATAAAGCCACAAGCCAGGTACTTGGGGGAGGGGGATAAACTAGTATTTTGTAATGGATTCTTAAGAAATACTAACATTTGAGTATTAGCAATAATTACAGGAAAATAAGCATGACCACATACATCTTAACATTGCTGAATTAAAGCTGTCGGTTCTGAGGCCTTATACATACTTGGTCATCCAAACTAGGTAAGTTTTTCCTATTGATTATCTTTTAATCTTTACATATGAAGGTGTTCTGTTCTTTTTTCCTTTTTTCTTTCTTTCTTTTTCGTAAGCCAAGACTAAGTATAGTAAGTACTCTTGTTTTTGCATTTGCTTTCTTCTCCTTCCTACGTGATTCTGAGCAGGGTAATTAGCAGACAGTGTTGACACTTGTTTCCACAAGGTGATTTTCATAGCTGTTTCCATTAGCTCTGTAGCAAAATGGAATGGTACGTGATTTAGGGTAGCTGATATTTTTATTTTGTTAAATAATTTTCCAAGAAACAATATGCTGTATATTATCATAAATTTCTTTGATAAGATGTATTTTTTAAATCTTTTAATCTTCCACCTCTCCTCCAAATAAAATCAGGAATCTCTAGCAAAACATTTGGATTCTATCTAATAGGATTACATTTAGTCACTGTGAAGTCTGGTCAGCCTGCGTGGTGTGGATACGGGACCTCTAGGATTGCTGCTGTGCAGAACAGCTGGACCAGTGTGACTTGGGCCCTTCCAGCTGCTTCATGGTACCTGCAGTATGCAAGACAGTTTGACTTTAGTTAGCACAGTAGTACATGGATGCTCTCATTTAAGATTGAACTATATTTATTTTTAAAAGGTATTATCCCTCTACTCCCAGGTTCCCTTCATATATTAAGATATAATGGCTTTGGGGGAGACAAAAAGAAGCCGGGGGAGGGGGGCGTCCTGTAGTGCTAGTTCACTAGTGGATTTCAGTAAACTAAACTCCACAGCTAAGTCAATAAATAATGGTACATTTAAGTATTCTGACTTTAATAATATAATACTTATCCATACAGTAACAATGTAATATGTTAATGTAAATAAAATTGCTTTTGATATTCAGAAATAACAAGAATTTAATTTTTTTTAATTTGTTTACAGTCCTGAGAAAAGTAAGAACCATTTGCCAAAATAAAAGGAAAAACCCTTAGTATTAGTAGTGATTTTTAACACAGAATCATTGGAAACTATTGAAGGCAGATGCAGAAACTGAGCTCTTGTTTTTAACTGTTGTAAAGGCTACATTAGAATAACATGTCAGAGCAGACCACTAAGGCTCTGAGGCCAAGATTCCCGCTGAGTCTAGAAGTAGCAGGAGGCCCACGCAAGGCTGCCAGGGTCTGTCTTCCCTCACAGCTGTGCTGCCGGGACCCCCCACCGCAGCACCTGCCCCCGCAGCCGCAGGCAGCATGAGGCTTTCGGAATTCTGGTTGCTCATTTTTCCTCTTTGGAGACTGGTGCATGTAATGATGGGCATTACTGCTCCTTAACTTCTCCCATCAAAACATGAAAACTTGTAAGTGTAGTGCTCTTCCTGTTTCCCACAGTTCTTAAACAGCCCCCACTTGAGCTCTCCTTGGAAAGATCAAATGGGGCCACCCCCAAATATGAAAATGCTTCTGACCAGTACACCCAGAAACTTGTGAAGCATTCCACTTTTATCTAATGTACAGAACTTCCAACTTTTGAGGAAAATCTAACTAACTTTCCAACCTAAAGAGCTTAAAGTGTCACCAGCTGCCCCTCCCCCAAAGGCAGCTCTTTTCCAGTCCTACTGCTTTCAATTACAAGAGAGCGACCGAGTGTCTGAGTAATGGCTCATTTTACATAATTTGGTGTGAGTTCTGTGATTTGTTTTCAATTTGTGTGTCTTGACTTAGAAGAAACCAGGAACTCCGCCATGTTTTGTTGCAGTAATCTGTCTGCTGACTATGCTCCTGTCCTGGGCTTCCCTGGCCTCCACTGTGGGTGGGAACACAGCCCTCGCTGGCCAGTTACCCTGGCCTGCACATGCTGACCCAGGGCCTGGACACCACAATGCAGATAGCCCCCACCCCTGGCATGACTGACCTAATGGGGGATGTGAGCCAGCAATTCTTTCTTTGGGTTTTAGGGCTGCAAGTTTCCTGTGGGAGATTGGCTTTTGTTTTCAGGTTGGGGGATTTTTTTCCTTTCTTTTTCTTTTTTCTTACATTTCCCCCCAAGCATATTGAGGCATGTCTTATTCAATGTTATGCAACGGACTTAATACAGAAATTTACTTAGTGTCAGCCACACAATTTTTTTAAATGCGGTATATTCACCTGTAAATAGTTTGTGTAAAATTTGACAGAAAAGTCTATTTACTACATTGTAAATACAAGTGATGATATATTGTATTATTTTGCTTTTTTGTAAAGCAGTTAGTTGCTGTACATGGATAACAAACAAAACTTTGATTATTCTTCTGTTCGTATTGTTAACTTTTTCCTGCGACTGCGTTACATCACTTAAAGTGCTGTGTATTGTGACCTGACCTTGTACATGATCAACTTACTCCCTTTCCCATCGGGCAGTTCCCTGCCCACAGCCTTGTTGATATTGTAACCAGCAGGAGAAATTCTGCCTGACACACAGACTCCATTACTGTGAGGAAATCCTTAGAAATCTGTTTCAGATCATTGTCCCCGCCCCCACCCCTCCTGTGTATGTCCTCCCACCCACCCTTTTTTAAGTAAAATGTAAATTCAGTCTGCTCTAAACTGTGAGGAGTTTTTCAACATCTCCACATACATCAGATTGTTTCTCACGTCCTCTTTAATCCTTTGAAACTTTAGGCCGTTCCCACCCTTTCAGGTGTGTTGTGGATTGCCGACTCTGCTCACCCGAAGGGGGAGAGGTGAAGTCATTGGGGTTGAACAGATGGGAGCCTGTCGCTCAGGCGACTGCCATTCTGGGATAGGCAGACTTACTTTCCTCAGTGCTGGGGTTCTGTGATGTCGTGAGTGAGCAGTGCAGAGAGCACTTTCCCCTGAGACCACCCTCCCAGAGCCACCGCCCTGTTCCCGAAGAAGGCAGCCTCCTGGCCGTGGAGTAGCTGCCTCCGAAGAGAACGCTGAAGAGAATGCTCACTGAGCAAACGTCCCAAAGTGTGCTGGTCTGTTCATGGCCAGGTGGAGAGGACAGGTGACACCCTACCTCAGGACCTTGGGAATATTCTTCTTCCACCCCAGGCAAAGGCAGACTCGCCAGGGATGAGCTCCCGAAAGACTATGTATGTTTAAAGCTCCTCAGGCTATTTTGCTGGACACCCAGATTAGAAGACCCCTGAAATTGAGAACTGTAAACTTGGTGGTGCAAATAGTTACCTGTCCCTAGGGCCTAAAGCAACTTAGTCAAGATTAGTCATGTCTCTTTGGCTCTCACGATTCCTGGACAGCAGCCTCACTGATGTGGCCAAGCATTTGCCAGCCCAGGTGCTACTCTCTGGGCACCTTCAGATCCACTTGGCCAGGAGACAAAATGGTAACCTTCAAGCTGGAGCTTGCCAGTGTCCTGTCTAGAAATACCCTGTCCCCATGACCTGCAGCCACTTCCACCAGGCAAAATACGGGAATCACACTACAGTCTTGCCTGGGTCCTTTCTGCTCAGAAGTTCAGAGTATAGCCAAGCATAATGCTTTTTTCATGGGAGAGAAATGTCAACAGCCGTAATCTCCACTTTCTGAATTCCTTTATTAAAGGAAGCATCTTCAGTCATTGAGCCTATTCCCGAACCAGGCAATGCAGGAGGTTTGGCCTCTGCCTGCTGTAAACTTGTGATTTTGTGGGGAAAACAGCCACATAACTGATGGGCATGTGTCTTGAGATACAGACGAGTTTTTTGAGGGGTACAGTGGAGGCAGAATTAGTAACTGAGACTTTGGGGCTTTGGAATAATCAGGAAGTCTGTCCGCATGAATGTGTTTAGGAACTAATGACAGGAAGGTTTCAGTGAATTGAAGCTTTGAAGGATCTGCCTCAGCAGAAAGCACAGCCGTGGGGCTGTCTTCCTGGATTCCCATTGCCTGCCAGTGTCTCAGTTAAGGGCAGAACTCAACCGCACACCACCTCCCCCCGCCCCCCCCCCCCAAAATGCTTAAAGACAAACCTTAGCCCTGGGCCACACAAAAGGCACTCTTTACAGCCCAGTGATTCTAGATGCTTCAGTCTGGCCAGAGCTGTGGTAAAATTAGCCATCGCTGGCCATAGGGTTTTCCTAGCAGCTTGGTTGGTTTGTGCAGTGAAGGCAGAAGGGAATACATTGTGTGATCTCTGCCTCTACTGAACACCACTGCCACGCACGCACGCACGCGCGCCCACCAAGGCTGCTCTTGCATAGCATCCAGTAACTCCAGTTCCAGAGGCTCTGGTGCCCTCTTCTGCCCTTTCTGGGCACTGCATGCACATTGTACACTTCATACAGGCAAAACCCCCATGCACATAAAATACATCCTCACCAAGACACAAAGACTTTTGGGTTTGTAGCAGTCACTTGATGATTCCCGTGCCCCTGATTTTGAAAATAGACGGTGGCCTCAGCATCTTATGGGCATTCCCATTCCCCTGGTGTGGCGAGAGCAGCTCAGCTCCCATCTTCCTGGCCTCCTGCTTAGACTAGGGGCTCAGACAAAAGGAGGCTCTGGTCAGAAATGCTCAGTAGCACTTAAGATGTAACACTTAAGGTTCTGGGTTGCTGCAGAACTAGACAGGTAGAAAAACAGCAAAGAAACATCCTACATGCAAAAACCCGAACAAAATAGAGGAAACCTGCGTAAGAAGACCCATTGAGAAATTATAATCCTAGGCCCAGGGTGTAAAATGAGAAAAGCCAAACTCTGGTGCACATGGGTATTTCACAAACAATAATTTCCAAACTACTTCATCAGCTTGCACAATCAACCATACACATACAAAAAGGAAACTAAAGTTCATTTCACCCACAAAAAAGCAGAGAAGGAAGGAATGGCGGGGCGGCCTTCCTGCTTTGGTAAGGCACGGCTCACCCTGGTTGTCCCGCGGTTACTGCCAAGCGTGTCTTGCACTTACCCATTGCGAGCCTACAGCCCAGTGGGAAAGAAACTGAGCAAGTCCACCGACTGCTGATCTGGATGGGAAGAGGCTTGTGGCACACACTTGTGATCCCCACACTTCAAGAGGCTGAGGCAGGAGCATTCCTATGAGTTTGAGGCCAGCCTGGACTGCAGAGTCAAATGTTGTCTAAAAAAAATAATAATAAAAGTGAAAAGATTCCATCAAGAAGAGAGTGGGTCCTCGCCGTCCTCCATCATGTCTTATGAGCACAGGGCCTGACTCCCACCCCTAGAATATCCCTAGCCTCAGACTGCAAAAAGCACCTTAGGAATGGGCAAGAAAGCACGGCTGAGGGACAGGCGGCATGAGGACGTTTACTTGGAAACGCTCTAGGAGTAAGACACATTTTAAAATCTTTAAAACTGGGGTCTGGAGAGATGGCTCGGGGGTTAAGGGCACTGACTGCTCCTCCAAAGGACCCAGGTTCTATTCCTAGTACCTACGTGGCAGCTCACAATTGTCTGTGACTCATACAGACATGGATGCAGGCAAAAATAAAAAACAGCAATGCACATTAAAGCAAAATTAAACTGAAAACTTGCGGAGTGGGGGCGGGCTCAGAAGTGGCAATGGTGGGTGAATATGGGCAAACACAGCACACTACACTCAGGTGAAGATGTTATAATGAGACGTAATTTTCTATCATGAATATACACTAAGGAATTTTTTTTAAACTGGTGGTGGCTGGGAATATGCTCAGTGGCAGAGCACTCGCCAAACATGTGCAAGATCTTGGGTTCGATCCCTAGCACTGAAAAAGGCCCAAACAACCTTACTGTCATGATTGGACAGGTCCCGTTTTATACCACGTGTCCTATGTCCTTTGACTTCAAATGTCCTATGTCCTTTGACTATGTCCTTTGACTTCTACCCTGCTGTGCATCCATCATCAGCCAGCAGGGGACTCTGTTTAGCCAGTTCTGGCGAAGCCCCAAGGTAGCGAACAGATGAAGCCAGGGCAAAGGCTGGTGCTGCACTGCCCCTGCGCCCTGAAGAAACGGGACCGCTCCACGTGTGCACTGGGCAATACTGTATCCTACACACATGCAGATGTTGAACACGTAAGATGTGACGATGAGGAGTAGAAGTATTTAAAACAAAAAACGGTATCACTGTATCTCCCTACCTAACTTGGAACTCACTATGTAGAGTAGGCTGGCTTCAAACTCACCGAGATCCACCTGTCTCTGCTTCCCAAGTCCCGGCATTATCCAGGACTCCACCATATACAGCTCTAACTGCAAATTTTTTGTGCCAGGCAGGTGACTCCCTTCAAGCATGAGGACCCAAGTGACAGAAAGACACGTGACACCCTCCTGTGGATGTCCTCTGGCCTGGCCATACACATGCAGCATGCATGTACGCAGGCACTTGCACACTTAAGCTCATGCACTAGGAAGGAAGGAGGGAGGTGGGGAGAGGTGCATTTTCCATTTTGATGAAGTGTGAATGATTAGGTGTGATTCAGAGGTGCCAGACCACACAGAACAACACCCGAAAGGGCTCAAGACCACATCCACAGTGACTTCTGCTCCATTTCCTGAACTTCCACGTGTCTCACCAAGTTATACATATGGTTCAGACGGAACGGTCCTCTGTCCATAAGGAAGTGTTCCAAAACACTGGCACAAACGTCAACAGTTGCCCTAGAGAGAATCTTGTGTCTTGTCAATGGGAGACAGCTGTCATGCCTGCTTTGACCACCTTACACGTATGCTGGCTGGTTTTATGTCAACTTGACACAAGCTAGAGTTCTTGGAAAGGAAGGAACCTCAGTTGAGAAAATGCCTCCTTTAGATCCAGCTGTAGGGCATCTTCTTAATTAGTGGTTGATGGGGAAGAGCCCCTTATGAGCGGTGTGCCATCCCTGGGCTCTGTTAGAAAGCAGGCTGAACCAGCAGCCATGATTCCTGTCCTGACCTCCTTCAGTGATGTGTTACAATGTGGAAATGTAAGCCAAATAAACCCTTTCCTCCCCAACTGGCCTTTGGTCATGGTGTTTCATCACAGTAAGAGAGACCTTGGGTGAGAGAAAGTGCAGGCTGAAAACAGTGGGACACAGTTTTATTTTCTTGAGATGGGCCCTTGCTTGCTGCACTGTCCAAACTGGCCTTGAATTCCTGAACTGGGTGAGTGTGAGCCCAGCACCAGCTTAGATGCCATTTTGTCTATCACATTAACAGATGTGCTGAATAATACCTAGTGATGAGCCTCACTGTGGCGCAGTGGGCTCACAGGTACGCGGGGTACCATTTTTCTGGGTCACTGGCCTTCAAGATCACCACCACCTGCTTTAGAAGCCCGGAGAAACAAGCAATGATTGTGTTAGAACATCTGAAGACACCCAAATCTATGGTTTTCTATATTCCTAATGCTGCCACCCTCTAATATACCTCATGTTGTGGTGACCCCAACCCTAAAATTATTTTCCTTGCTACTTCGTAACTGTAATTTTGCCACTTTTATGAATTGTAATGTATTTGTGTTTTCCTATGGTCTTAGGTGACCCCTGTAAAAGGGGCATTCAAACCCACCCCAAAGGTCAAGATCCACAGGTTGAGAACCAATGCTCTAGCAGTTTTTCGAAGTTGACCATTTCCATGATGCAGCTTTGGAAAATGGGCACAGCCTGGGGGTGTAGACCAGCAGTAGAGCATTTAACTACAGGCCTGAAGCCCTGGGGTTAATCCCAAGGACTGCAAAAGGGGAGGATGTCAATAACATGAAGTTGAAGGCTGGAGAGATGGCTCAGAGGTCAAGAGCGCTTCCTTCCTAAAGGTCCTTCCTAAAGGTCCTGAGTTTAGGAATTCCCAGCAACCACATGGTGGCTCACAATCATCTATAATGAGGTGTGGTGCCCTCTCCTGGTCTGCAGGCACACAACTAGGCAGAATACTGTATAAATAATAAATAATTTTTTTTAAATAACATTTAAGTTGAGAAGGAATACTTCTAAGAGAATCAAGAGTGTTTAAATCACCTGAGGGTTGCTCCCCAGTTATGACAATTAAAAAATGTGTCAACATACAGTTCAGATCATCTCAGTGAAAAGTAGGACGAGGGGGAATGTAGCCAACAGGAATACTAATGACAGGTAAATTTTGTTTCTTTAAGTATTTGCCTGTTTTTACAGAAAGTATCACTGCTTTAGGAACTAAAGTCAGGGACATGTATGTATGAAAATGAAACACATTACATGCTAACTTAAACTTTTTAAATAAAACATAATAATTATTATGTTTTTAGTCATGCCACAAAACATAGTCCTGATAATGGAGTGGGTTCAGATGACAGATGCACTACTGTGTCCTGATGTTTCTTTTTCCGTTTGTCAAAAGTAGCTTTTATTGAGCATGGTGGTGCCCACTTGTAATCCCGGAGCTGGGGAGGCAGAGACGCTGAGCTGGAGCTCACTGGCCAGGCACCCCAGCCTACCCTGCAAGCCTAGGATCCAGGAGAGGCCCAGTCCTAAACAAGTTGGAGGGGCTGGAGGGATGTGATGGCTCCGTGGCTCCAGGCGAGCTGAGCTCAGTCCCTTGCACCCATATTGGTGGCTCACAATGGCCTGTCACTCTGGGTCTAGGCAATCCCCTTCTGACCTCCTCAGGCATCCACAGGCATGTGGCATTCTCTTCCCTAGGCGCACACACATACGAATAAGTAAAATGAAATCTAACAAGAAACCGAAGTGGGTGGCTCCTTAGGAATGAACACACGTACATGTGCACGTGCTCACACAGGAACACACAGAGCACATGCGCACACATGCACACACATACTTACACAGTGGGTTTTTTAGCTGATGTAGTTTGGGTGGGGGGTAGGTTTATTCCTCCTTCCTTGGGGAGATATTTGCAGGATGGCATAAGGAGGGAGGGTGTGACAAACTGAGACAGGAAGGACTGCAGTCACTAACAGCCCTGCCCTCTCAGGACTCCCACTCCCTGCCTGGAGGGAGGCGTTCTCAGGCTGCTGAGGGGCAC
>CM053746.1:38159090-38184053 GCA_028658305.1 Pachyuromys duprasi | reverse complement strand
GAGGGGGAATGGAGCCTGCACCACGTGACGCCCGGTATACAGTAACTGCTACACAGGGGGTTCTGTTAGGCAGAAGGTGCAGCAGAGAGGAAAAGCGGAGAACGCAGACCTGTGCAGCCTCCGCACAGGGTGTGTGTGTTGGGGGGGGGGGGGGTTGGCAGGAGGCAATAGCTGCTTGGGAAACCTCGAAGACTCTAGAGGTAAATTCTAGCGCGCTGCCCACAAGCCATGTTGGGGGGGGGGGCTTTCTGCAGCTGATAGTGCGATGTAAAGCCCGGTGGAGCAGAAGTTGAAAGGGTTTTGCCATTTTCTCTTAGACTCTCGTAAGGAATGGGTATGATGCACATGCCTTTAATTCCAGCACTCCAGAAGCAGGTGTAGTTGTGAGCCTGCCAGGGCTATACAGTGAGAACCTGTCTCAAATAAATAGTGATGATGATGATGGTGATGATGATGTTTCATGGGGGGCTGGAAAGATGGCTGCTCTTCCAAAGGACCAAGGTTTGATTCACAGCACCGACATGGCAGCTAACATGGGTCACTTCAGTCTCAGGAGATCCGATGCTCTCTGTGTTCATTGTGCAGAGACATTCAGGCAGATAAAACATCCCTACAAGTTAAAAATAAAAATAAAAATACTAAAAGAATGCCGGAAGGAGCTTCAGCCATCGGCGTTCTGCTTCTGAGAGTTGGAGAGGTCCTGGGTAGGCAGCCCTCTTGCCCCAAGCTCCTGCAGACAGGGAAGGAGGAGGTCTCCAGATGCCCCCGTGCAGCCCAGGCCAGCCAGGGTCGCATTAGCCCCAGGGTGAGCTGTGTGACTGGGTGCCCTGCACTCTGCAACGGAGGCATATTCTGAGACAGGTGAAGAAGGAAAAGAATTCTGCCACCTTCTCCCCTCCAAAGTGATAATTATTCATAGTTTGAGAAACAGCAGCAGCGGGTTGTGATCAGGGAGAACCTGCGAGTCCTGCTGCATTTCTGGACAGCCTGGACGGTGAGACTTCGGATTGACTGCAGAAGAAGAAATTGCAGCCCTTTGCGGCTGGGGATGAAGCCCAGGTGGTGGAGAATATGCGAGAGGGCCTGGGTCGCACCATCAAGATTGCATAAACCATGCGGGATGGTATGGGCCTGTAATCCCAGCACTTGGGAGGTGGAGGAGAGAAGGATCATCATTGGCTACATAGCAAGTCATAGTCTAACCTGGGGTACAGGAGACCCTGTCTCAGCAGTGCATTCCCCACAGACAGGCTCTGAGCCTGTCTGTGCTGGCACACGGATAAGCCACTGCGTGCCAGACACTGGGCAAGCACATTGCACACAAGGTCTCATTAAATACCTCCCAGACATCTGCAAAGCAGAGCCTGTAACCCCTGCTTTCCAGACGGGAACCCTGATACGGAACGCCACAGGGCTGGAAGGGCACCAGACCGGCTCAGCCGTCAACATGACTTAAGACCCACAAATCATACCACATGTGGTGTGCTGGCCCACCACAAACTACCCAAAGCTGGGTGGCTGAAACAGCACAGATGTTCTCCCTCGGTTCTGGAAGTCAGGAGGTCAATTCCCAAGCTGGCAAGCCCCTGCAGAGGCTCTTTGGAGATTCTCTCCCTGACCCCTTCAGCTTTTGGTGGTTGCTGGCTTCCTCAGCTATGGCTGAAGGGCTCCTGCTTCTACCCATGGTCATGGAGACCTCTGGTGTCATCCAGCTCACCTCTGATCCTTCCCGAGGATTCCTGAGGTTGTAACAGGACCCCTACAAACGAGTGAGCGGCCAACAAGGACAAGGCTTCCCATAGGATGAGCCACCTCCACGGAATCTGGTGGCAAGCAGATTGGCCACAGGAAGTGGAAGAGGCAGGGTCAAGAGTGAGTGACCCCCCCCCCAGGCCTGGGGGTAGGAGGGAGCTAGGGACCTCCAATGGTTAAGGAGAAGCAGGAAGCAGGGGTGATGCCAAAGTCCTGTAACTCTGCACAGGAGGATTGTGAGTTTGGAGGCAGCCTGGGCTACAGGGCTCAGAACTGTCCCAGGAATCTGGTAAGGGGCAGCTTTGGAATTTGCTTCCATCCCATCTTTGTGGGGAACCTGGAATGTGGCTGTGGGCTTGGTTCCCCAGGGATTGATCTTAGGCCCCACGTAGGCCAGTGGAGGTGAGACTTCTTGTTTCCCAGGTGCCTCTTGGGATTGTGTTGCCAGGGTGGACTCCGAGAGACATTCCTGCAACAAACCCCAGCGCCCATTTACCTTCCATTTTACTTTCATTCATTCATTCATTCACTCACTCATTCATTCATTGTGTTAGTACCGCACAGAGAGGCATCCAGTTACCAGGAAAAAAAAAAAAAGAACAAAAGCCAAACAAACCAACCACTGCCCTCCAGATGCACCCCTCTCCATTGCTGACATCATGAACCCACAAGGCTTTCTTCCCAGGAAGATGGGACCTCTGGAAGAATTCGAACGTCAAGTCAACCGGGGACAGCCTGGTTCACCCCGCGGAGTCAGGACTCCGGGGGGAGGGGAGGTCCAGCAGTCACCACACAGGACTCCATAGCTAGGACTCATCCTTAAGACCAGAGAGGAACCTGGGCCTCAGAGAGCGGAGGCCCTGTGAGTCTGCGCAGAACTGGGAGACCCCTGCGCCCCTGGCCAGGCTGCCTTGTTGCTCTGTAAGGAACGGGGCTGACCAGCTCGTCCAGGCTCACACTCGATCAGAGATCAAGGCTCATGAGATGACTAGGACAGGTCATGACCTTCAGGGTTCCCCACCGTGGTGAGGGACGCGCGCACTCCAGCAGTTTCAGGAATAACGCGGGCATCTGGAGGGAAGGGCTCCGAACTTAGGGCCCTAGGGGCTGTCAGTGAAGCGCGAGAGGCCAGGGGCTCCGGGTTCCCAAGACCACACCGAGCCCAGCGGAAGGCCTTGCTCTTCCTTCCCCGCACCTACTTCCAGTCCCCTCCAGCCGCCACCCTGCCGGGGTCCCCGCGCCTCCTCACCGCGCCCCCCACTCTCCCTCAACAAGCTGCGGGGCCTCCCGGGAGGCCCTGGCTTCCTGGGGCGCGCTCAAGCGCTCTAAGGTGGGGGTCCCCCGCGACCCCCCGGAGCTGACAAAGGACGCAGGTCGTGCGCGCGCTCCGGCTCGCCGGGGGGGGGGGGCGCTGGGGCCGGACCGGGGGCGGGGGCGGGGGTCCGGGAGGGGCGGGTCCCGGGGCGGCCCGGGGCCTTTTGTCTGCGGCCCCGCCCCGCCCCGCCCCGCCCCCACGCGGGCCCGCGGCGCGCGGCAGAGCCGGGCGGCTGGCACGAGCGGGCGGGCGGACGGGCGGCCGCCGCGGGCGGAGGCTGCGCGCCGCGGAGCCGGGCGCTGCGAGCTCCGCGATGGCGGCGGCGGCGGCGGCGGCGGCGCGGGGCTCCGGCTAGCTGCGGGCGGCGCGGATGGCGGGCGGCGCGGGCTGGGCGGGCGCCCCCGCGGCTCTGCTGCGCTCCGTGCGCCGCCTGCGCCAGGTGTTCGAGGTGTGCGGCCGCGACCCCGACGGCTTCCTGCGCGTGGAGCGCGTCGCGGCGCTCGGCCTGCGCTTCGGCCAGGG
The DNA here is from genome assembly GCA_028658305.1 of Pachyuromys duprasi. NCBI lineage: Eukaryota > Metazoa > Chordata > Mammalia > Rodentia > Muridae > Pachyuromys > Pachyuromys duprasi. Next base: position 38,180,464 of record CM053746.1, on the reverse strand, counting down.
CGAGGAGGTAGGGGGCTGGCGCTGCGCGTCCCCAAGCCCGGGGAGTGAGGTGGGGAGGGAAGCCCGCAGGGACCCCGCGCGCGCGGTCACACTCCGGGCCTGTGTGTCACATGGCACGCCCGCGGTGGCCGGCCTGCCCACCTGCCCTTCCCTCTGGGCCGCCCCGGTCCCCCCTTGATGTTTGGGGAGGGAAGAGATGCTCTCAGAATCCAGCCTCTCAACACCGCCTCCCACACACACCAAGTCTCAGGGGTATGTGGGTACCGCTAGGCCTAGGGGTGACAGGGACAGGCGGGGACGCTCTGCAGTGTCTGGTTCTCCGCTGCACCTACCCTACCTAGAACAAGAGATGCCTGCTTGGGGCCACCCTGGATCCTGTCCCAGTTCCTGGTAACCTCCCACTCGGGCTAGATGGGCAGGCCTGGCTGGCAGTTGGGTGCCGCGGGCCAGCCGGGCACCCAGCTGGGGAGTGGTTAGCCGGTTAGCCGAGCTTTCTGCTGTTGCTGTTGCGCCGCATGGGTGGCGGAGCGCAGATTTATGGGGACTGTCAGCCGGTCTGGAATGGCAGGATCTGAACTGTGCGTGATCAATTAACTACCCATTGGGCTAGTGTCGTCTTGCCATTCGCCCAGGGGCTGGCATCCGTGTCGGAGGGGAAGAAGGGCAGGACACCGTGTTCATGCAACCCTGCAATGCCCAGCGTCTCTGGATTCAGAAGCCCTGGCTGAGCTTTGGGTTTCCAAGGCCACTGGAGACCCCGGGCCCTCTGTGGGGAGCTAAGGGGCTTGGTCTCAAAAGTGGACTGGGTGGTATTCTGTTCTCAGGACAGGTCAGGATGACGATTTGGAACATGGGCTCTGACCAGTTGAGCTGGTGCCTTCTTGTCACCTGACAAGTGGGAAGTAACAGCAATCCCTTTCTAGATGGCTGGGCACTGAGATCCCTGAGAGAGAGCAGGAGGTAGGGGAGGGAGGCAGGTGTCAGGTGGGAGGACCCTGGTCTCATGCCAGGCAGCTCACTGCAGCGGCTCTCCTGGAAACCCATTCCTCACCACTTTTCTGCTTTGGCTGGGAGCATCTCCTCGGCCTTTCTCCCTCAGAGGATGGCAGTGTCCCTCCTCTTGGCCAGCATCTGCCATCTGAGCAGCCCCTAGCACAGGGGGGCACAGGCTGCTGTTGTGGAGAATCCTCCTTGCTTTTGGCCCGAACCTGGAGTCCAGAATGAGGAAACCTCAGGTGTGGGGTGTCCGGGCTGGACAGACACCTCCCATCATTAGGTCCTCCTCCCTCTACACCCCTGAAACCATGGTCCTGCCTTCTGCACTATAGCTCTAAAGTACTTGAAAAGGCCGCTCCTCGGCCCGTCACTCCCCACCCACCCTTTCTGCCCTGTCGGAAGCCCCAAGCCATTTCCAGCCCACCCAGCAGGGGCCCGATTTCTGCAGATGCCACTGGTGACTTGTGGGAATGTTTTCCTAGCACTAGAAGGGCTAGACCTGGTCAGCTCACACACACATGGGGGACAGGAGGTGGGGAGCTACCTTTCCAGTGGTCCCACACAATCTCATCTCACACCAAGTTTTGGCCACTAAAACCTCCAGGGATCTGTTCTGAAACTTGTGCCTTGCAGAGCGCCTGCACCCTGGGGCTGGCCAGGGCTCCCTTTGCTCACTGAAGGAACTTGCGCCACAGCAGGGGCTCCTAGGGGCTACAGCACTTTGCAAGTGTCGACAGTCAAAAATAAATCTGTTATGTCCCTGCCCCAGAGAGGTGACGAGGCTCGCCTCCTTCATGGGCCTCCCCTGTACATATATGTAGCTTTCTCCGTGAAATGAGCTCATACTGCACCACGAAGTCTAACACAGCCCCTCCCCCACACATACCCAGAAACAATCCTCACACCTGAACCTATTATATAAGCTATTGTCACATTTATTGGGCAGACCCTTTCCACATTTCTCTATTTGGCCCCAAAATGCCCACTTCTGGTGTTTTTGTTTCCTTTTGTTCGAAGTGTGTTCTCTCTCTCCAGGACTGTGCACTCCACCTTCGCTGTGTGACCTTGGCACAGTCCCCTCCAGGATCCTGACTTGTCAAAGAGGCCAAGGATGTTGTCTCTTATTAGTTTCTTAAATCTAAGCCTGTGGCTCAACCCTTGCTCTTTCTCAGTTTCATCTTGTTGTTCTTGTGAGATGCTCTGTCCCGCAGAGCTGGTGCTGTCTGTGTGGGGATCCTCAGGCTGAGGAAGGCGATGACTCAGGGCAGGACCACGGACAGGGCCTGACGCTCAGTGAGGCTGTTCTGCGGCTGTTTCCATACTGAGGCCTGCGGAAACACTACACTCCAAATCCACAAACACACGGAGCACTGTTCCTCGTAGATGGGGTTCCTTTCGAGAGTGCTGTGGGCTCGGGACTGTTTCTGTTGTGTCTGTTTACACGTCTGCCTGTGACACTGATTCCCCCACCCACTGGTGCTCTGGAGTAGACGACTGATCATTCATTAGACATGAGGTTCAATATCTACATTTCACCAACTGCCCCAGCAGACCAGGGAGACCCGGGACCAAACACAGTAGGTTTTAGAGGATGAAATAGCTATGAGAGCCTAAGTTCAGTAGATGAGTTAATAATGCAAAAATCCCCCCCACACACACACCCACACACACACAGGAGAAAGCCAGGAGGATGTAGCTGGGTGATGGAGTGCTTTGTGTGAGCTGTGGATTTGACACTCAGAGCTACATTTTTAAAAAAACAAAAACAAAACAAAACAGATTTAGCTACACAAGATTGGGCCTGTCAAAATCCTGTCACAGTGTGCATGGTGTGTGTGTGTGTGTGTGTGTGTGTGTGTGTGTGTGGACTCACAGGGCCCCAAGCCCTCCATGAACTTTTATAGGCAGTTAATGGCAGCCATGGGGGAGGGGCTCATGAGGGCTGCTCTTCCCTAAGGACCTATAGGCAGCTAATGGTTGCTGTGGGGAGGGAGAGCATCTTTAATGATGTAGCTGCTGGTTAGGTGGCCACACTCTGTAAACAAAACCTCTCCCCCATGATCCTGTAAGTAACCCTAATGGACTTCACTGAGTCAACAAGAAGCTGGGTTTGGCACAGGAGGACATGAAGGGGAGAAAGGTGGTTCGTTAGGAAGAGGTACATTAGTGGGGGAGGGCAAGAGAGGTTGGTGGAGGATGAAAATGGCCAACATACATTCCATGTATGCACAAAAATATAGAGAATCCCATTATTGTGCGACATTGTCACATTATCATATGCAGGATATTATGTGAGTTGCTATTACCATCCCATCATTATACAGGCTAATAAAAAAGCAAAAAATTTAAAGTCAGACATGGCATCACACACCTGTAATCCCGGTGCTTGGGAGGTAGAGGCAGGAGGGTCAGAAGTTCAAGGCTGGGACCATGGAGCTAGCTCAGCAGAGACGAGCTTGCCATAAAAGCCTGGCAATTGGAGTTCAGTCCCCCAGATCCCACAGTGGAGAGATGACTCCCGAGAGCTGTCCTCTGAGCTCACGAGTGCATGCTGGCACCTGCATGTCCACACACACATCAAAAGAAATTCAGGGCCATCCTTAGTTACAGAGGGCGTGTGAGTACATGAGATCCTGTCTCAAAAACAAAAACAAAAAAACAGTGCTCACTTCATGCAGAGAAGGCTAGCATGGCCCCTGTGCAAGATGATGCACAGACTCAGGGAGTGTTCCATAGTTAAAATAAGATTTGAAAAGCCTGTAATTTGCGTGAGATGATTCTACAGCAAGAAGAGGAGGCCTGACCCCCTGTCTCTGAAGTCTGAGCTCCCCTGGGACTTCCTCAGTGTCCATTAGGAGAAGAAGGAAAGGGGCAACTTGACAGCGAAGAAACTTGACAAATGAGCCGGGTGTGGTGGTGCACTCCTGTAAACCCAGCACTCGGCGAGGCAGAGGCTGGCAAATTGCTGTGAGTTCCAGGCCAGCCTGGATTACAAAGAGAGTCCAGGACAGCCAAGGCTACACAGAGAAGCCCTGTCTCAAAAAAGAAAAAAGAAAGAAAGAAACCTGGCAAATGCCACCGCAGAATGTCACCAGGGTCCACGCTAGCCCTCGATGTGATGGGGTGAGAGTGCTTTGCCCCAACCCACGACTATGGTGTAGTGATAGTCAGGAGAGAAACAGCAGACAACCCTTCCCCACACGACCGGAGGACACTCCACTAGGCACTGACCAGAGCTCCTTAAAATGGCCAAGGAGAGCGGTAAGTGTCTGTAGTGTAGGACCCTGGAGTCCTAGGACAAGAAGAGGTCACCATTTAGAAAGCAGAGGGTCTGAAGAATAATGTCATCAATCATGTTACTATCAAACTGGTCTCTCATGCCCCCCTGACTCAATGACCTAAGATGTTGGAGCCGCCCTGAGGCCTCAGAGGCCTGAGCTGTGATTGGCTATGCTGGGAGCAGGGCATGTAAGGAATGCCCTTAGGAACCTGTCCATCTTGCTGGGCATCCTTGATGCAGCTTGAATCACTCAGCAAAGTTCCCAAGACACAGGCTGTGGAGCAGGAAGGACATAAAGGCTTGCCAGGTGCTAGGCATGCCCCTGCCTCGCTTGCTGGAATCTGTATGGGATGTGTAGACCTGCAATGAGGGAGAACTGGATTTTTCAGACTTTCTAAGGAGGGTGCTCAGTGGGTAGGGAGCCCTGAAGGAGGCATCCATGAACCCCACTAGGTACCTGGCATGTGGGTTAGACATTTACCACAAACTGCATGGGTCCAGAGCAGTCTTCAGTCCGAGCCCATCGTAGGCCCAGGAGCTCTGCCCAACACTGGAAAGGACACCAGAAGCAAAGGAGGAGAAAGCAGATGAGGCTGTGGAAAGGTTTAGCCTGGGGAGATGTCACTGAAAGTGAAGCTGGGCCAGACTAATCCGGTGTGCTCTGTGTTCCCATCCCTGTCCCATTGACAGTGCAACACCCATGTTTTTATAGAGTAGTCATTCTGCTTTGGAGTTTATTGATGTTGTTGTTATGTTTTGTTTTAGTTTTGAGGTAGGGTCTCATTTAACTGAGGCTAATGTCCTACTCATTATGAAGGCTAACATGACCTTGATCTCCTGATTCTCCTGCTTGCATGCCCTGAGTGCTGGGATTGTAAGTGTGTGGCCACGCCCAGCTCTACAGAGTAACCCTGAAGGATGCTTCCTGTGCCATTGCTCTAGCACCTTTCTAGTGTGAGGACTTTCCCCCTCCATTTGCCTCTTGTGTCCCTACTATGTGCCAGGGTTGGGAGGCATCAGGGCTGTGAGCAGAAAGCCCTAATGGAGCAGGAGCCACGGCTAGAAAAGAGACTGGCAGCAGGGCATGGTGGTGCATTTCTTAGGGGACAGAGGCTGGTGGATCCCTGTGAGTTCAAGACCAGCCTGATCTACCTAGGGAGTTCCAGAACAGCCAGTGCTATGTGGAGAGACCCTGTTGGGGTGGGAGAGGGAGAAAGACAGAGAAACAGAGAGGACAGGGAGAGGGGGAGAGAGGGAGGGATGGTGGGGAGGAAGGGAGAGAGAGAGTATGTCTAGCAGTGTAAAAGTAGAACCCCCCCCCAACTCTGCTCAGGATCCATTACTTACAGCTTCTATGTTCTTAGGGACAGGGTCGCAGAAGAGGTCAAACCCCACAATGTGTACACCTGACTTCCATGTAGCCTTAGCCTATGTTATCACTGTGAGAACATCTCTTCTTCCCTTTGGACTAACGCCCTGAGTTCAGCCCACAGCTCCAGGCACAAAACTTAGAGAACAGCGACAGCCTTCTTTGGATGCAGTTTATGTGTCCTGTAGTGAGCACTGGCCCCAAGAGGTCCCAGGCTGCAGTCAGCACTGGACAAGGCAGCTTTAACACTCACGCACAGAAACCAAAACTGAAGGTGGGGTAGTGAGGGAGCCGAGGTTTCTCTGAGGCCTTTCACTCAGTGTTTGTGTCATTCTAGAATGATCCTCCAGAGAGATGGGGCCTTACCACCTCCAGGACCAGGCTATTCTGTATAGGCAAGGCTCTGTCTGAAGTGTCTTTCATATAGTGAGCTGAGGCTGTCTCCTAGCACTTCATCTGTTCATCCTTCCTTCTATCTACCCATTCACCCATCCACCAGTGTACACGCTAGGATATCCATTTATCTAGTCATTTTTCCATCATCTGCTCATTCATCATCTCCTGTATCCATCCGTCCATCAATCCATCCATCTATCTATTGAGACAGCTGTCAGCAATATCTTTATCCATTTCTCACCCACCGTGTGTTCTTTTAGGGTTTCTATTGCTGTGATGAAACACCATGACCATACGTCATGCAGAGGAAAGGATTTATTTGGCTTTCATTTTCATATCACTGTCCATCACTGAAGGAAGTCAGGACAGGAACTCAAGAAGGGCAGGAACCGGGAGGCAGGAGCTGATGCAAAGTCTGGGGACAGTGTGCTGCTTTCTGGCTTGCTCAGCCTGCTTTTTGTTTTTTGTTTGTTTGGTTGGTTGGTTTATAGAGACAGGGTTTCTCTGTGTAGCTTGGCTGTCCTGGACTCCCACTGTAGACCAGGGGGGCCTTGAACTCACAGAGATCTGCCTGCTGGAACTGGAGTTACAGACAGTTCTGAGCTGCCATGTGGGTGCTGGGAATCGAACCCAGGCCCTCTGAAAGAGTAGCCAGTGCTCTTAACTGCTGAGCCATCTCTGGTCCTGAGGCACTTTTATAGTTGAGGTTCCCCCCTCTCAGATGACTTTAGCTGTGTCAAGTTGACATAAAACTATCTGGTACACCCGCCCTTCTCTAGCCATCTGTCCATTCGTCCACCCACCGATTCAGCCTTCACTGCTGCGGTGCATATGCCAAGTACAGACTCAGGGTAGGACTAGCATTGTCATCAGATGCCAAGCGGCTGTGTGTAGTAAAGCCACAGGAAGGGCAAGGAGAGAGAACTTGGGCTGGAACAGGGACAGATGGTGACCAGAGGGACGAAGCAGGCTGTCTGGCACATGCTGTCCTGGCTGGCGTGAACTGTCTTTGTGATCGTTGCCTTCCGAGGCTGCTGCTTGTGGTAGGGCCTGCGGTCACCCTGAAAGGATGGCTCCTTAGAGGTGCTCATGAGGGGAGGCGGGCCCGCCGCTTCTCACAGAGCTGAAGGGACTTAGTGCTGCCCCTCTTGCCCAAGCGGTTCGGCTTCCTCACACTCACGCACAACTCACAACTAGCTGCAGTTCCTGGGCACGCAGCACCTTTTCTTGAGCATTAGACATGCACCCAGTACACCTACAGACATGCAGGCAAACACTCATACACATAAAAAAATTCTGTACATGTGTCATGCCTATATTCATGTCTGTGTACCATGTGTGTGCCTGGTGCCCAAGGAGGCGGGAAGGTGCGGCTCCCATACCCTGGAACTGGAGATGCAGACGGTTGTGAGCTGCCTTGTGGGCAGTAGGAACTGAACCCAGGTCCTCTGGAAGAGTAGCCCATGCTCTTAACTCCATCCCAGATAATTTTGGTTTTGTTTGTTGGTTTGTTTTTCAAGCCAGTGTTTCTCTGTGTAGCCCTGGCTGTCCTGGAACTCACTTAGTAGACCAGCCTAGCCTCGAACTCAAGAGAGTCACTTGCCTCTGCCTCCTGAGAGAGAGTTCTGGGATCAAAGGTGCGCGCCGCTACCACCCGGCCTAAAATTTTAAAATAATCTTTTCAAAAAGGATTCATAAAGTAGAGGTCAAGACCATTCTTTGAGGGGCTGTTTGGAAGGCTGGAGTTAAGAACACACAAGGAAACTAGGGTAGGCTTACGGCATCCGACTGTGAATGCCCTGGACTATGGCAGAGTCTCTATGCCCTCACTCTCATGCCCCCTGTCCCTCTCTACATGGTACTTTGCACGGCAGCCCTCCTCTGGTGGTCTCTGTGGACAGGCTGAGCCATTTGTCCAGCCTTGTGTTTCTTTGTTCATCCTTCAGCAAGAGCTGAAGTGCTGTGTACAGGGGCCATGGTGAACACAGGCCTTAATGGTCCCAACGTTGCCTTCTTACCCACACCCTAGCTGTTACTGCCTTGCTTTCAGTTGTTGTTTTGTTTGAGATGGGTCTCATGTGTCCCAGGCTGGCCTCAAACAGTAGTGAATGATGATGACCCCAGCCTATGAGAGCTGGGGTCTCAGAGGTCAGGAATTTGAGAAACCACAGAGGAGGGTTTGTCTGACTTTCGGAGCCGGGAGTGGTGTTGGCTGGAAGCAGAACCCAGTAGAAACAGGTTAAGATCTATGAGTGAGTCCTTTAGAGCCCAGCAGCAACGTAACTGTTCTGGCAATACAGGAGGCTGGCCTCTGTGGAACGTCCCGGGGCCACAGGGTTGGAGGCTCAGGGTGGGGAGGCCACCAACAGCCACACCCTGCTCTGCTTCAGGCCCTGGTTAAGCAGGCCAGAGAAGGGTTTCTCAAGGTCCTCAGTACCCCTGCTTTCCCACAGGCTTACTCCTCAGCCTGTTTACTCCTCAGCCTGTTCTCTCTATCCCAGCCACATCCTGCAGCGCAGCGCCGGCCAGAGAGGGCGCCGGCTGCAGGCACCTCCCCCACTGTGGGGTTCCAAGAAATGACCCTCTGCTGCTGCCACCGCTGCCCACAGGTCTTTTCTCGCGCCTACTCCGTGTCACACTGTGGCTCCGGGATCTACAAATGAACAGGGCACTTCTGTCCTTAGAGAGCTCCCCAAAGTGGGCCGGAAGGCTAGGAGAGAAACCTGGTGGGTTTCAGGTGGGGTGGGGTGGGGTGTACGCTTTTCTTAAAGCATACATACACACACACACTCGTGGTTTTTATTGACGATCGGCAGTTGGGAACGTGATGGCATACAGTTGGCCCTTCGGTACATACATGTATTGTGGCGTGAGCAAATCAAGCTGATTGACCTACTTCCTCCAGCTCTCAGCATTTTGATCTGGTGAGAGCACTGGAAACCCACTCCTGGCAGGCACAGTGCATAACTGTTAGCTGCAGCCACCTTGCAAAGCAGTAGATGGTCATCTGAAGTCCCTCCCCTTGCACAGCGATCCCCGATGATCCTGCCCCTGGCAGGTGGGGTCCCAGGGTGTAGCCCTGCCCAGAGCACACCCTCCAGAGGGTGGAAGATGGCATGTCTGGACATGAAATTAAGAGCTTGAGGGAGGACTCCTGGTCTCTTCCCACTGGGCTGGACCCCCTCTGGGCCCGCTCACGGTCCCTCGGACATGGCTGCTGGCCGGAGGACTGTACTGCGGTGTGGGTGTCCCGGAGCCCACGCCCCAGACGCACGCTGCCAGCTGCACTCCTTCTGCCGTCACTCTCAGGGTTTAACCGGGGCCCTCGGCATGCTAGGCAAGTGCGGAAGCACCGTGCTCGCCCTCAGCCCTACGTGTGCATTTCTCAGTGCTGCTGTGGCCGTTGTTACTGTGTGTGTGTCTGTGTGTAAGTGCCTGTGCACGTACACGCATGCATCGCTGAGAACTTGGTCTGCTCCTGAGCTGTCCCCAACCTGTCTTCCGGCCCACTCTGCAAACTCGTGGATGAGTTTCTGATAGGCTGCAATCCAGGTCACTGGTCTTTTTGATGTTCAAAGGTTTCCTTTGCTTCGTTTTAGTGTAGAATTGTAACATTTTTGACATTTTCATTTGATATGAAATTCTGTTTATTTATAGGGCTAAGGATGGAAGCCATGGCCTTTACACAGACCCACACCCTAGCCGTTACTGCCTTGCTTTCAGTTATGGTTTTGTTTGAGACGGGGTCTCATGTGACCCAGGCTGGCCTCAAACGGTAGGAATGATGATGACTCTGTACTTCCAACACTCCTTTCCACACCTCCCAAGTGTGAGGATTACTGGCCGTAGCCCCGGGTTCTGCTTAGGTGCTGCAGGTTGACCTGGGGCTCTTGCATGCTGCGTGACACTCTACCAAGTCCCTCCCTCACCAGTCCCTGTCAGAGAACATCCTGAGGCTGGAGTTATGGCTAATTGGCAGTATGTTTGCCTAGCCTGTGTAACACCCGGGGGGTTACACAGCACCACAAAGATAGATGGGTGACAGATCAGTCTCTGAGATCCTCTAACATTTATAGGATTTATGTTTATTTATAGACAAAATCATGCCGTGCCGTCCAGGCTGACTGAACTTGCCTCAGCCTCCTGAGGGCTGAGATTATAGGTGTGCACCTCACTCCTGGCTCCACTAAGAGACTTTAAAGTACACAGCATTGTTTCAGGGTCCTTAATAAAGACTGTATTCAACCCCCTAACTTAGAGAGTGCTGCTCTTACCATGTAGCCCATCTTCCCCACAAGAGCGAAGCATTACAAATTAGTATCTTAGAGCAACACTAAATTAATTGTTGTTGAATATTAATATTGATTATTGATTTATCTTTTAGTTAAACAGTGGTTATTCCTAAACCAGCTTTACACCCAAGTCACCACACAGAAACTAGAATGTATTTAGTTAGCCTAGAGCACAGTGCTGGGCAATGATTACTCCATCCTAAACCTCCAAGCCCGCATCGTTTCCTACCATTCAGATTTTACCCAGTATACTTGCTTTTAGTCATATCTTAGGTCTGGTTCATCTCTCCTCGTGGCTCTAAGTCCTCTCCTGCCCATCTCTGCTGTCCAACTCCTCCCACTCACTTCTCTCTCCTCCCCTCTGGACCAGGATGACCCACCCTATCCTCTCCATTGCACAGCATTGGCTGGTTATTTTTATTGACAATTACAGAGAACAAATGGTGGCGTGTTTACACAAATTTGAGACAGGTGATGCTTAGAATAAATATCACAATGCAGTGTCGAGATTGAGACCAGATAGTGGGGTAGAGAAATCAGCATTTGAATGAACAAGGGTAAATTGTATACATTCCACAAGAACATTATACCGACAATTAATGTTAAATATTTAATGTACTCTGTTACCACTAAGAGTAAAGTACTTTTTATTATTTGTTTTTAGTTTGTTTTTATTTTTATGTGTATGGATGCTTTACCTGAATGTCTATCCACCATGCACACACAGTGCCTATAGAGTTCAGAAGAGGGCATCCATTTCTGTGGCAGTAACAGACAGGTGGGAGCCACCAGGTGGGTGCTGGGAATTGTACACAGGACCTCTGGAAGAACAGCCAGTGCTTTTAACTGCTGAGCCATCCCCCAGTTCCTCACCCTTGTTTGTTTGTTTGTTTGGGACAGGGTCTTACCATGAAGCCCTGCTGGCCTCAAACTCACAGAGATCTGCCTAACTGTCAAATAAGTGCTAAGACATCTGGCTTTATTATTATTATTATTATTATTTATATTTTAGCTACATGTTGTAAGCATATAGGAATATAATTTATTCTTGCCAGTTCATCTCCTATTTCACCACTAGTATGAATTATTTTACTCAAACAATTTTCCAGTTGATTTATTTGGATTTCCTAGGTAAGCCTGTCCTCTTCAAGGGTAAATATCGCCTTTCCTTCTGAGGTGTGAGACAGGATGAGCACGGGAGGCATGTTGTCTCCTGTAGGGAGAGGGGTGTGCTGGGACATTGCCACATGGTCTCATCCAGAGTCAGGGAGACAGGCTAGGGTGGGTGGCTGAGCACTTCTGCCCAAATGGCAGGCAGTGTTGGGCAGGAAATGATAGAGGGTTCAGAGTCTGGGGATGGGCTGCTGCGGGCTGGGGGCTGATGTAGAGGGAGAGGCCTGGCAGTAAGCAGTCAGGATTCTTGGCTTCAGATACGGTGAGAGTGCAGCGCACGGACACGATAACCAGGATGGAATGCAGAGAGAATGGGCCAGCTGGCGCTGGGCGTCCGTGGCAGGCACCAGCCTTGGGTACAGAGTGGCCTTGGGCATCCAGAGCAGCTCTGGAGCCCAGGTAGCTCTCTGCCCGCTGCAGTGGCCCAGGCCCTTGGTAGAGCCAGTAGGTACAAGGGTCAGTGGGTTCTGGCAGAGTCAGGACTCCATCTTTGTTTTCTTATCACCAGAAAAGTGGGAAGGTCCTGAGCGACGGCTCAGCAGGTAGAATCGCTTGCATGCAGGCCTCACAACCCAAGGTTGATCTCTGGATTGCACAGGTGGCAGGAAGGAGTTGTGGTTTTATTGCAGAGCAGAAGGCTCACTGTAGTAAGTGACTTCTCAACAGCTGCTAAATGTCCTTTGCCATGATTGCCATTTTTCAGTTGAGGCAGAGTTGGTGAGTCACAGTGGTGACCTGTATCTGTGTTCCCACTACTTGGTTGGTGGAGGCAGCAGGATCAGGAGTTCAAGGCCATCTCTGGCTAAGTATCAAATTCCAGACTAGGCTGAGTTAGGCAAGATCTTGTCTCAAAAAAAACACACACACACACACACACACAAGGAAGCTGGGTGTGGCGGTGCATGTCTTTAATCCAACACTAGGGAGTCAGAGGCAGGTGGATCTCTATGAGTTCGAGGACAGCCTGGTCTGCAAAGCGAGTCCAGAACAGCCAGGGCTACACAGAGAAACACAAACACAAAAACAAACAAACAACAACAATAAAACTCTCACACACAGAAGCGCTCTGAAAGTACTCCCGCACCTGAAGTCAAGCTGTGCCCACCAGGTGGCGCTGGGCAGGACCCACAGGTGTGCCAAGGTCCTGGCCTGGTGCTCTGCAGTCCCAACACTCCCTGAGCAGGGCCTTACTTCCCCTTTCCATCCTCTATGGAAGAGGGCATAGTCTGTACCAAAGGTACAGCCAGCCAGCGTTAGCTGAGTTAGCGAGCGAATAGGCGACATGCCAGGCTACCAGCCCGGAGCGCAGCCTGGGGTTCACACGCAGTTTCCTCTGCCTGCCCCAGACACCTGGGAAGCCTTTGGGAGGCTGAAGGGTGTTGGGGTCCAGGATTGTAGAGATCACTGGTGGACTCTCAATTTTCCAGCGTGCTGGCTGTGTCCTGGGTCCTTCGGCCTTGTCTGGGTGCCCCTGGGGAGGGGACGTGCATGTGAGTGGAAGAATGAGGGCAAGGCGCATAGCACAGGACAGTGGTCTTAGCACATTCGGAGGAGGCGAGGTACCACAGGACGAGGTGGAGGTTGTGATGGTGGTAGTGGTGATGGTGGAGGTGGTGGTGGTGATACCGCCCCTCAGCAGGGCAGGTAGCAGGGTAGATTGAATCGGTGGTGTCACGCAGAAGAGGCTGAGCTCTGGTGAATTCTGCCTTCATCACTTCCTAACAAGTTGGTGACGATTTGTCCTCAGTAAAAACGGACCTAATAATAGAAACCGTGCCACAGGCTTGTGGAGTGTGTCTGGATTGATTCAGGTGCCGTCCACAGGACACCCGGCTCACAGTAAAGGCTCCTGCTGCCAGTTGTTATTATCATTACTATCATTATTATTATCATTACTGCGACTCTGGGGACCTCACTTCAGGGAGCTTGGTGTGGTGGGAGGGGCTGGTGGAGGGTGAATTAGCACATCTGGAGGACTGGAGTTCCCCCTGGGATGGGTAGGGTTAACAGTACAGCCCCTCTGTTTTTCTGTTGCTGCTGGGGCTCTTCCCTTCCCCTTCCCTAACTGCCCTGGAGTTAGCTCAGAGAGCTTGAGTGTGCCCCTAGCAGAGGCCAGCCCGCCCCTGGCCGGCAGAGGCTAGCTGCTCAGCCCTGTTCCTTCCCAGGGGGCTAGGTTCCTTAGGGGAACTTTGAACATGCAGATTCTAGGTGCTCACTGCTGGCTGCCAGGCTGGGCAAATCTGAGGTGAGATTTGTAGAATGTGGCTGTGCCCTCAGCCCTCTGCTTTGGAACGCTTGCCTCTCTCCTGGGCTGGTGGGCCAAAGGCTTGTTTTCTGGCTCATCACTCTGAACACATCACATCGGGGCTGGCTGTGCACTGAGTGTGTTTTAGTCTCTTCTGGTACCTGGGACCTTCTGGCTCTGCCCTTCCCTGCTCTGCCCCAGCCTCCCACTTTGGGAAAGGAGATATGAATTATGAATCAGGGCCTGAATCATGTATGAGACCTCTCGCTTCATTTGGTGTTGTAGTGCCTGCTAGAAAAAGGTTTACATCTGCAGAAAGCCCTTGGTTGAACAGACCTGAACTTTTCCTAGTCCCTAAGGAACTTCCTCAGCTGACTTCAGGGCTGCCTGTTGCAGAGAAAGGATGGAAAGGAAAGGCAGCCCTGGTCCTGACCCTGGGCCACTACCCTGATTCAGGCTATGAGAGAGCTTCAGCCATGTTGGGGAGTCTGAAAACAGCAGCTTCTTCACTTAGGAAGTTGCTTGGTCACAGAAACCACCTAGAATCTGCCCTCCTGAGGTCAGGATACAGTCCGGGGAGGAAGCTGCCCTAGGAGTTGCTGGCAGCGAGGGTTGGGCAAGTGGATTGTATGTCTTCACTAAGGACCAGCAATCCCCCTCATCCATATTCTGTCTCTGCTGCCAAAATGTCTTATTTAGTGTCATGTGCAAAGCAGATCAGCTGTAAGGGGCAATGTCTACCTAGGACATGAGGAATCCTGGTTCTTTGGAGGAGAAACCCAATGAGCAGCTGCTGAGGAGCAAGTGGAAGGCTCTGACAGGCCTTGTGTGCCTCAGACTTACTGATCTGAGCTGGCTGTGTGTTCATGTCGATGTGTGCACATTTGTGCGAGTGCACACATACACATGGACACCTATGTGCTGAAGCCAGAGGCCGTGCTCACTATCTCTGTTGCTCCTCACCTTTACTTAGTTATATATATTTTTTCTTTTTCTAAGCTGATTAACTAGAGCATTGCTGTGGCAGAGAGAAGAGCAGCAGAAGGACGGAGGACACAGCTCAGTTCACAGCTGAGGATTCCGGGCAGGCTGAACCTGCCTCGCCTCTCCGGCCCTGTGGCTTCTCCTCTATCGTTAGGATGTAGGCCAGAAGTGGAAGGAGACTGAAGGGCGCTTACACACGCTTTCAGGCAGAGGGCTGCCGCATATTAAAGTCTCTCGATTCTTTTTTAATATTTTCATTCTTTGTGAATTTCATGTGATACATTTCGATCGTATTTACCTACCCTCTCCCAAATCCTCCCAGGTCTACCCCGCTCTGTGCCCTCTTTTTAAAATTTAAAAGTCCGGTTTGTGATCTGCGCTGCCCCAGTGCTCTTGGGTGGGGCCGTCTGGAGTGCCGTCTGCGCACTGGGAACCCGTCACTTGCTGATAGCTCCTCCGCTGACGTGGGACTCGTCTCCCTCTCCGTGCTGGGATTTTTGTCCGACTTGAGCTTGTGCACGTCTTATAGTCACGCGCTGTCCCAACCACTGTGAGTTCGTGAGCGCAACTGCCCTGTTGTGTGCAGAAAATGCTGTTCCTTTGTAGTCACTGATGGCTGGCCTGGCTCCTCCAGTGCCGAAGTTACAGCCACACAGTGTCACATCCGGGTGACAGAATGCCTTTAGCTGTGGTCATCCTGGGGAAGGAACAGCCCTTGTGCATGCTAAACACGGGCCCTACCGCTGATCTACGGCTCCAGCCTCTTGAGAACCATTTTACCTGTGATACCTTGACACTCTCAAAGACACAGCCTCCAGAGACCGTAGCAAGGGGGTCACTCTTTCTGGGCACAGCTTGCTTCATGAGTGAGACTGGGCCCGTAGTCCCCATTGCTTCACAGGAGTGGTAGATGGCTGGGCCAGCTTAGTCTCAGCCCTCCTCATTGGTCTGAAATGTCTTCTTGGTGTCAATCAGCAGGGCCTGGTTGGATCCATCATAGGACAGATGAGTTCTTGGATATAGGCCCTGTGCTGGTCTGGATGAGAATGGCCCCCATAGGGTCATATGTCCGAATGCCCGTTGGCAGTGCTGTTTGAAAAGGATTAGCAGGTGTGACTTTTGTCAAAGGGGATGTGTCACTGGGATCAGGCTTTGAGGTTTCAAAAGCCCACAGCATTCCCAGTTAGCTTTCTCTGTCTCGTGCATATGAATCAAGATGTGAGCTCTTGGCTATTTCTCCAGTACCTGCCTGCTGCCATGCTCTCTGCCATGGTGGTCATGGACTCACCCCCTGAAACTGTAAGCCCCAAGTAAACTCTTTCTTCTATGAGTTTCTTTCGTCATGGTGTCTTACTACAGCAATACAAAAGTAACTGAGACAGGCCCTTTGGTCCATGGGCTGGTGGGGGCAGGTCCTCTGCTGGCCTGACGGCAGTGAGGTTCCACTTAGCACCCTTGTGCAGTTTCAGGGGAACCTTCTGGAGGGCAGGACATCTTCATTCCCCCAGCAGCCATCCTAGGGGCCTGCCTGATTTCCGCAGGACCCTTAATAAGCCCTGGCTCAAGTCAGTAGCTTTCAAATCCCAAATTCCCCCTTGGTCTCCATGCTAAAATAGTGTGACATGGCCTTTGCAACCTGTCCATTTCACAGGAGAAAACTCCAGGCTCAAAGAGGCTGTGATTTGTTTGTGTCCGGGTGGGTGGTGAGGCCCTCTTTCTCCCCCGAGTTTAGAACCCTCACGGTGGGCTCCCAAGAGCAGTAGCCTTTCATTTATCACGTGGAAGGAACAGCGCTGGAGCCTCTGGCCAGAGCTGCCATGATTTGCTTTGCCTCAGAAGCTAAACCGCAATTTCCCAGAGGCTGCAAGGCCTTTCCAGCTGCAGCTTCTGAGGAAGAGGGAAGGCATTTCACTTGAGTGCGGAAGAAACTCCAGCAAAGCCCGGGGGTGAGCAGTGCTCCAAGAATCGGCAGTGTCCACAGAGGCCCAGACACTGGGCCGGAGGACACCAGGAACCACCCGCACACGGTGTGGCCACCAGTACGCCCCTCCCTGGCAGAAGCCCCTCCTCTTGCAGGGTAAGCTCCCATTCTCAGAGGTGAGCACAGCCTTGCCCTCATACCTCTAACCTTCCTAGTATCCTCAAGATCCAAGTAGCGTGCATAGATTCACTGCCTTCTGGACTCGCCTTCAGAATTCAGTGCAGGGCTATAGATCTCAACTAGAACTTTGCTAGTCCAAGGATGACTGGATTGGCATCGGCTAGGAGCAGTTAGAAGGGCAGGTGATATTGAGTTAGAGAGCTGGTGATGTAGCTCAGTTGGTAGAACATTTGCCCAGCATGCACAGAGCTTTGATGCCCAGCACGGAGCCCTAATCCCAACACCCCATAGGTAGACTCAAGGAGGTCAAGGCCAGCCTGGGCTACCTGAGACCCCACCTCAAAACAAAACAAAACAAAACAAGACAAAAAAGGCAGAGGTGCAGTCTCAGGCCCCAGTCTTGGAGAGTGGGACCCTCCACCCAGACAAGAGGCCCAGCGTCTTCTAGTGTCTGCTCCGTCAGCAGCTCAGAGTGTGGGTTTCCATGTCTTCCCTACCCACAGAGAGAACAGGGCAGCGGTGGCTGTGCCTTTGCGCCGACATCCATCCCGGCCTTGTGCCCAGCTGCCCTCACCCTGTGGACCTTGGCACACCTGGGGGCTGGTGTTGGCAGGGTGACCAAGAGAAGCAGCTGTGTTTGTGGCCTCCCCCAAGGCCTGGCCACTGAAGCTGTAGGACAGGACCTTCTCCTTCACATTCAGCCAGAGCCACCCTGTCATCTTGTTGAAGACATGTTCTCCCTTCTGCCACTGCTGTCCTTGCAGACAGGTCCGTGTCATTAGTGAGACAAATGGCAGCACAGCTCTCCTGGCAGCCTGGCCAGGAGAGCCTTGTGTCTGAGAGCCCCGGGGACCTGAATTTGTGGTCAGGCGGACATGCCATCCTGGCTGACCAAAACCTACCCAATGCCCCAGGCACACTGGCCACCATCTCCTCATCTATCCAGACCCCTGAAATGACCCCTGAGGGTCAACCTGGCCTCCCTGAGTGGGTCACACCAAGCAAAGCAAATGTTCCTTTCCATCCCCACATGGCCCCAACCCCTTCTCTGGACTGTGGTGGCCTCATCATGCTACCTTCTCCCCTGCAGCATGAGCTCCCAGCACCTTCCTAAGCACAAGCCTGCCCTTGGGCCCCTGCTAGTCCCTGTCCTCATCCCCACCAGAGGGTATTTTGTCCATGGGCAACTTCCTGCCCTCCATGTTCTCCAGCCACCAGAGCAGCTGCTGGGCCCCCAGCTGGCTGAGTCCACTCCGGCCTGAGCTACTGTCCACCACTGTCCACCATGTCTTCTTGCTCTACCGATCCTTTTCCCGGGTCCCCCTGGCATCCTGAAAAGCTGCATGTTTGCTATGTCTGTCCAGCACAGCCACCTCTGCCTGCTGACCCCATGTGAAGCCCCTCTGGGCTCTGCTGCCTGCGTGCGCTCACTGTCAGGATCCAGGGAACATCTCAGAGGTCACATGGTGGCCGTTTCTGTCTTATCTACCCCTGAAATACTGTGAGCCTTCCCTTTTCTAAGAACTAAAGGGCTTTGCTGCCTCCACCACCCAGCTTGAGTTTTTAAACGAGCCAGTTCCGTCTTTGAATTCGGCTGATTGAAAGACCTTGTGAGAGGAAGCGAAGGACTAGCACCCAGCCTGTGGAGGCGCCTGTGCCAGAGCTGGGACAGCGCTGCCTTTCTCGAGCCTGCTTATTTCCAAATCCCAGCAGATGATGAGGCAGAATCCACGGTTCAGAGGGTGAGTCATCGCCTTTGCTCACGGAGCTGGTAAACGGAAGAGGGGGCATTCCAGCCCAGCTCCGTCTACCACAGAGACCAGGAGTGACACGCGGACCAGACGTGTGGGAGTGTGATCAGTCACCTACACGCTTTCATGCTCTTCCTGGGGCTATTTTTATTTTACTCACAATGTGCAGCGGGACATCTGTCCTTTCCCCGGGAACTTCCTGCGAGCACGTCATTCTCCCCACGGGGCTGAAGAAATGTTTGCTGAAGGCAGGGACCTCGGTCCATGGCAGTCCACTCGCCAGCCGCCTACACTTCTGTCATTTATTCGTTACTACAAAGCCCCAGTGGGTGGCCAGGGGGATTCTCCACTGTGGCAGCCCAGGCTGATTCAGGGGCTGCTGGTGACACCTGGACATGCTAGAGTCCTGACAGGGCTCTGGCCATAGCTCTACCGAGGCTCCACTGCCCAGGATGAGGTGGCCTGGGCCCTGGTGCCAGCCCCCCTTTCTTGATACCTGACCGTAGCCAGAGACTTCCCCATGGTCCCCCATGCTTGCGTGTATGTTTTATGTCTTGAGAAGGCAAAGGTCAAACATAGGGCAGCTCAAGGGCCACTCCCTTCAGTGGTTTAGAGGCCTCATCCAGGAGGAAGCCTCCCTGGGTCAGTCTTCCCAGGAGGGAAGAGAACTTTGTGTGTCTGGCTCACCCCTCACCCATCAGAACCCCCTGCAGATTTCTCCTCCCACTTCATTGACCAGAGTTTAGCATACATTTGCCTAAACCAAACACTGACCAGAGACAGGTCTGACCCAATCAGGTCTCCTGGCCCTGATTGTGGTACCCTGAGGCACCTGGCCAAACAGGAGATGGGCCTCTGGTCCCCACGAAGGCTGCCCTGCCCAGGAGGAGAGGACGGAGGCCATCAGGTTCTGCTTCAGTTCTTGCCACGACCTGGGGACTTTGGTTGAGTCACTCCACAGGACCCTGAACAGCTCCCTGGAGGTGGGACATTGGTTTCTCTTCATTCCCCTTCATTCACAGTTTCTCTGGTTTTTGTCTATTCGCTAACCACACGCGCACCCCAAACAGCCCTGGGGAGACACCCCAACCATAGAGACTCCCAAGTTATTCAGTTGTTAGTGTTATTGCAGGAAACTGAGGCAGAGAGAGAGAGTCTCCAAGGCTCCTTATTAAAGAAATTGGTGGTGGAACTGCAAACAGTCAGCTCTCCCCATTCCTGTCAGGATTTGGTGCCGTCTGTCTCTCTTTGAGCACCTTTTGCACCTGACAGATCCTTGGCAAACAGTGTTCTTTTTTCTTACTTATTGTTTTAGCTGGTCCTCCCCACCGCCCTGAGAGTCAGCACTGTAGATGTAGAGAGAACAGGCTTACAGGGCTGAAGTGACTCTTACCACACAGAATATAATGTCCTGAGCACCCAGAGTGCACGCTTTGGGAGCGGTGGTTAGGAACTGTCAACAGGACAACTGGACTCTTCAGCCTGGCCTGGGGTGTGGGGACTGGTGTGCCCTCTTGGAAACCCTTCCCTCGCCCTGTCTGTAACCTGGCTTTGCCAGGACTCTTGCCCAGCTCCCCTGCTTCCCCTCCCCCCCCTGAGAATTAATGGAGAGGTCAGGGGCTGCCTGCACCCTTGTCTCCTGGACTCTAGAACACAGGCCTCATTGTGTGCCTGGGAAAGTGGATAAACAGGCAGCTGGGGCCTTTGGCCCTGAGGCCCCAGAGGAGGGCCAGAGCTCTCTGGAGGGGTGGCAGGAGGAGCCACTGGCCTACAGACAGGGCAGAGCCAGGGTGCTTCATGCTCTGCCTCCTGCCTCCTCTCATGTGGGAGGAGGCCAGGGCAGGGAGAGGGGAAGGACCAGCTATTCACCGCTTCTCTAGGCCGGTGGTTCTCAGCTTTCCCAAGGCTGCTGTCCTTTAGTGCAGTTCCTCACGTTGCGGTGACCCCCAAGCATAAAATGGTTTCTGTTGCTACTTCATAACTGTAATTCTGCTACTGTTACGCTCGGGCTTTGGGTCTCACGGCGTCAGCCACCCCAGGCCACCCTCCTTTACAGAACTCCCTCTCCCCTGCTCCCTTTGCTGTCGGTTATACCTGCTTCCCCTCTCCTAGCTCCCAGCACCCTGTGCCACTAGTCCCGGAACTCATGCTGCCCCCAATCCAGGTTCTGAACCCCACCTCTCACAGGTATGTCTTGAACTTCAGACCTCCACTCTGGCCGCTTCCCTGGTCCTAATGTGCTACTGAGGACAGACTCTTTGGGATCAGTAGCTGGCTAGGCCATCTCTCTGGCCCTTGCATTTTCTTTTAATTTTATGTGTAGAGGGGTTTTGCCTGCATGCATGTCTGTACACTAGTTGCTGGGGTCTGCGGAGGCCAGAAAAAGTCACATCCCAGCACTGGAGGGATGGGTAAGCCACTGTATGGGTGCTGGGTATTAAATCCAGGTCATCTGGTAGAGCAACCGGTGCTCTTAACCGTCTCTCCTGCCCTATTTATTTTTTTATGTATATGTGTGTTTTGCTTGTGTGTATGTGTGTGCACCATTTGCACTCAGTGCCTGTGGAAGCCAGAAAAGGGCATCATATCCCCTGGAACTGGAGTTACAGATGTCTGTGAGCCACCATGTGGTTGCTGGGAATCGAACCCAGATCCTCTGGAAGAGTAGCCAGTGCTTTTAACCAGCGAGCCATCTCTCTAGCTTCCCCCCTTTTGAAAAATAACATCCTGGTTTTGGTGTGTGTATGTGGCACACACCCATGAGTATAGAAGCATGTGCCCATGTGT
>CM053746.1:38141127-38158590 GCA_028658305.1 Pachyuromys duprasi | reverse complement strand
GAGCAGCTGCCCAGCCCTTGTGGATTAACCTTTTGAGAGCATTCACTCAGCAGAATGCACCCGTGCTGTTGTGCGGTTGGATTCACCCTCTTGTTACAGTGCACTTCGCTCACCACCCACGGGAAGGAAAGTTAAGGTGTTTCACGACCAGAGCAATCACATACAAAGCCACCGCAGCCACTGTGCATAGTTGTGTGTCTGCAAACGCAGAAGCCTGAAATTGTCAGGTCCCCTGGAGCCAGACTTACAGGCAGTTGTGGGTGCCGGGAACTGAACCCAGGTCCTCTGAGCAGGCTCTACAGCTCCCTTGCTAGAAGTTCTTAGTCATGGGCTAGTGAGGTGCTTGCCACAAAGCCTGGTGACCTGAGCTTGATCCTGGGACCCACACAGCAGAAGGGCAGAACTGATGCCCTCTCTGGCCTCCACAGGAACCTGAAGTCCTGTGTGCAACCCCCACCCCTGGCACCACACACACACACACACACACCCACACGATAAAATAAAATCGTAAAAATGTTCCTCATTGCTTCATGGAGGATGGTTATGTCAACTGCCTTAAAATATTTTTGATACTCTGATTTTAATATCCAGTCCCCCAAAAGCAAACTAACACAACAAATCTTTGATGAAAGATGGTAAGAGCTGGGTCACCTTAGGGTCACTAACTGTCTGTTCCCATCTTTTCTGCTGCACACGGTTAGCAGCTTTTTATGTTTGTGTGTTGGATAATCCTGGATTATGTACCGAGCACCTTGAGGACTATGAAGACTCCGGGTCCTGTTAAAAGTCTCTGAAGAATGCCAGCGTGGTGTGGGTTTGTTATTGATTAGGAGATTTTTCCAGTTAGCTTGAAAGCTTGCATCCTCACTCGTCCTCTCTGTAAGCACTATTCTAGCTTAGCCAGTTCAGTTCCCAGAGCTGTTGCTGTGCTCTTCAGAACCTCCACAAGGATGCACACCTAGGGCCGGTCCACTGCGCTCCCCAGATGCCCAGGACTGAACTGACCTGCTTGCCCCCTCTGCAGCCCAGGGCAGTTCTCAGGACCTCAGCCACACACTAAGGGTCCCCGGCTACTCCCGAGTTCTGCCTTCTCAGTGCCCTGCTCTGCCGTGTCTTAGGGGCTCCTTTTCCCATTTTTTCTTTCTCCCCACCCCCGTCTACCCCCAACTACTCCTCTCTACACAAACATGACTCAGTGGCTGCTGCCAGCACTCAGTTTTAGGACCTGAGTTTCCCTTGTGAAGAGATGAGATAGACACGCACACTCACAGAGAGAGGGAGGGACAGACAGAGGGATGGAAGGAGAGAAAGAAACAACTAGGGTGTTTTCCTCATTCTGTGTCTCAGATGGGACTCTTCCTCAGCTTTGCATCAGAAAGGGTCTCTTTTAGGTCCCCCCTCTTCACATCTGCTGCACAGGAAATAGGAAAGAAAAAGCAAAGATAACCTCTAAAATTCAAGCCCCCCCCCATTCACCTTGCAGAGCCTTGTATTCTTAGGTTCCCCACAAGGGTGCTCAGTGGTGGTCAATGGAGAGACAGGCTGTGGGGGCACTTATTCTAGCTCACCCAGAACCATGTGTCTTCTCTGCTTGGTTTTCTTTGCGTTTGGGTGCTTGCTTTGAGACAGGCCTCCCTGTGTGGACGGGGTGAAACGAGTGAGCATCCCACTGGGGATTATGGGACACGCCACCACCCCCTTCTTCCCTGAGCATCTTAGTGACAGGTTTGAAGTCTGCCGTCTGTCTCGGATGCTAGCTGCCGACCTTCCTTTTAGGAGTATACCGTCTTTTAACTATTTTCCGTTAACATTCCGATTCTTAAGGATTTCCTGTACTGGGGCCAGTTTTTCTAGGAAAAAACAAAATCTTAGCTTTGCTCCTTCTCTGGGCATAACAAACCCCCAAACTTATAAGGTCATAATTATTTCAGTAGCAATAATTCCTGGGGGTTGCCTGAGCTCAGCTGCCTCCTCATGGCTGTATGACCTTAACTCCAAACGTCAGATCCTTATATATTTCCTCATCTGTAATATGGGAATAAGAATTCTATTCCGATCCAGGGGACAGTGAGGCTGAAATAAATCTGTCTATAGAGTGATAGAACAGTGCCAGGCATGCAGGCAGCCGCCCTGCACGTGCTTTGATTTCCGGGAGGAATGGTTTATATTAATTCAGCACCTTGAGGTGCTGAAAGCCACAAGCTAAGCTTATTTCCTTGCTCAGAGAGGCAGCTAGGACTTGAGGAGCAGAGGACTACTTGGCCTCCTCTGGCTTGCCAGGCCTTCATGGGGGTAGTGTGGGAGGAAGTTGGGCCTGGGGAGATCTTGCTCGAGAGCTAACCACAGTGTGGCACACAGCATCGCAGCATCCTTCCGTCAGAGAGCTGTGACTCTGGGGGATAAATGGATAAAAGTAGCCTGAGGAGAAAAGCAGCAGACATAGAAGGAGGAGCCCGGTAATGGAATGGTTCCCAATACTTAAGATCAGTATTTCTGTGCCAGCAAAACCACCAGTTCCCCTGGCACAGCTGCGCATGCAGCAGCTGTTCCTGCCATCCCTGCCAGGCCTGCAGCGTGCTTTCCCCTCTCGTGAGAGCCACAGGCACCTGGGACTGCCCCGCAGCCACACGCTGGCTCTCGGTGCTATCCGCTGTGCCGATGTGAGAAAAGCCCCTTCCCCTTCCGGGGACTTGCTTCCTTGCCAGGACAAGCAGACAACCCCAGATGGATTTCAGATTAGCAATGTCAAAGTCAGGCATCTCACTGCACCCTTTTCTGTGGGGTTTGGTTTTGCTGGCTTCGATTGTTTTCTGAGACAGGGTCTCTCTTGCAGCCGAGACTGACTTCAAATACAGTCCCCCAGTGCCGCCATATTTCTTTGACCATGTTAGGGACAGAGGCCAAGGCTTGCACGTGCCCACAGAGTGACACTTCCAGCACAGAGCTGTCTTCATACACGGGGCGTAGGGGAGTTGAGTTAGCACTCCACGCACTCAGGCTGCTGAGAGCCCCACTCTGGCCCACTAGAGGCCACACGCCTTGCAGAGGCCAGGGAAGCAATAGACAGCAGCCCCTGGTACTATGGAGTCTCGAAGACTTGGTTCAGCAGCTGCCACTGCTGGTGACTGCCTAAATGGCTTAAATTATCTGTGCCTCAGTGTCCTCAAATGTAGCATGGGAACTCTCATAGCAGCTACTGTTTAAGTAGCTCAAAATGAGCCCTGATGGGCCTAGCAAGGATTTTTCACCCCTTTCTACAAAACACTGCTGGAGTCTCATTTAACAAGCCATTGCGACAGGTGGTGGCAGCACACAACATTCATCCCAGCACGCAGGAAGCAGAGGCAAGTGGATCTCTGAGTTCAAGGCCAGCCTGGTCTACAGAGCCAATTATAGGATAGCCAAGGCTACATGGAGAAACCTTGACTCGAAAAACCTAAACAAACAAGCCATGGCAACCACTGTTGTGGTCCTTATGGATGCTAACTGTATGTGATATAAGGATTTACTAATTATACAGTTTCCACAAAGCTGTCTTATAGTATACGTGGTCACTGCCCTGGGACGGCCTCCCTCCTGAGCTCTGTGGGTGTAGTTGTAGAGCAGTTGTGAACTCCTAACCGCAACCTGGACCATAGCTCTGTGGACTGTGTGGTAGTCCTTACAACCTCACATCTGTCTGTCATCAGACACCCCAACTCCTACCTCTGATTTCTCTAGAATCAGAGGAAGCCCTAGTGATGTCCCCAGGCCCTAGGCATTAGGCACTTGGGGATTAAAGACTCCTCGTCCCGTGGACTACAGAACCCAGCTGTCCCTCAGAGCATGTGAGGCTGGACCTTCTCTTCAGGCACTCTGGAGTAGATGCCTTGGACTTGTCCCCCAAATAATTTAGGCATACCTCCTGACCTTGGAGAGAGCTGTACAGATAATATCCTGGAGGCTGGAGAGTGGGGATCAGGGTACCCCAGGCTGTCCATTCATTCACAGGCTCTTTGTAATGACAGGGGGCGTGGCAAGAGGAGAGGAGGAGGATGGCCAGCTGAAGCGGTGGGTGAGCTCCCCCGTAGCCTGCAGGAGGCACCTAGGCAGTCCTATTCTCAGAAGCCACGTCATTGCCTGGCAGTGCCAGCGGCTTCCATGGCGGCGGGGGTGGGGCTGACAGCCGCAGGGCCAAGGACACTCTGGCCAGGCGTGAGCTGACAAAAAGCCTCTTACCTGAAATCCTGCCGTCCCATGGAGGCTGAGGGGATGGGGATGGGGCCTCCTCAGATGTGGCTACTGCACGGCGCTATGGGTCTCTCTGACCCTCTGCTATAGCATCCCTCTTAGAGTTGGGGATGCCTGGATCCAAGGGATACTCCATTAGGTGCTGGGTTCAGAAACGTGTTAGGACATTGCATAGCCCATGGAAAAGCTGGAGCAGAGGTACAGGCACACAACCACCACACGAAGGAATGGAGGCTGCTATGGTAGGGGCTGGTTTCACTGAAGCCCACTGAGCGCAGCCCCTGATGCTGAACTACTGCAGTGCCCAGGGATTCAGATGCGCACTGCAGCGGCCATGCCACACAAGCATCCTGTGGGCGAGCAGGAAAGTCTGTGAGCAGGCGAGGCTTCCCACCCGCCTGTGCTTTGGCACTTGTGACAAGCAGAGCGGGAAGGAGGGCAGACCTGCCCGTAATGGTGCTGACAATCACAGCAGGGACAGAGCCCTTCCCTGCATGTGGGTCTGTATTCCCAGCATCCTCTGGTGCCATCACCTGCAGCCCAGCTGGAGGGAATTCCAGGAAGAGCTTGTCCTGGTTTTGTAAACCTTTCCCCAAGATGTATACAAACACCTGCTCCCCGCGCTGCAGGGCACCAGGGACAAACCGAAGTACAGTTCCGCCAGAACACAACTCGGGGAGCCTCTGAGGTTATGGCACTTACCTGCAAAGTATGGGCAACCCCAAAATAGCTGCATCACCAAAAAGTCTCACCCCACCAGGGATGACGGATTCCACAGATGATGGTGACTTGAGGGGAAGCCTAATGAGGTTCATGAGTGTGGATGTGTATACATGTGTGACTGTGCGTGCATGTGTCCATGTGACCATGTGTAACTAGCCAGCTGCCACCATCAACACCAGACATGTAGGAGGTGCACAGTGGTCAGTTGTTGAATGAGTGAGTGAGTGAGTGAGTGAATGAATGAATGAATGAGTAAGTCTTATGGAGGGCTGCTACCAACGCACAAGATAATTTGGAGAAAAAAAAAATCAAGAAGCTAAAGTACATAGACTGGGAATACAGCTCCTTAACATGCCTGCCTAGCATGCACAAGGCCCTGGGTCCAGGCCTCAGCGTTGTGTAAAAACAGGCACACTGACATGTGCTTTTAATTCCAATGTTCTGGAAGCAGAGGCAGAAGGACCTGAAGTTTGAGGTTATCTTTGGCTACATAGCAATTCTGAAACCTGCCTAGGACACACAAGACCCTGTCTGCACAAAAAAAAAAAAAAAAAAAGGAAAAAAGTTGTTAGTCAGGCATACCTGTAATCCCAGCACTCACAAGGCTGAGGCAGGAAAACCCAGAGTTCTAAGCCAGCCTGGGCTACATAGCTAGACCCTGTCTACAAGATAGACAAACAATGAACCTGGTAGCAGACTGTTGGCTTTCGGTGTGCTGTCTTTGGGGCAGGGTCTGGAAAAGCTGTGGACCACACCCTACACTATTAAAGCCTCTTTATTATTATTTTCTCACTTGGGTCTTAAACAGAAGGGAATAACAGGATCGCAGGCAAAAAGACTAAGCTGGGAACACTGGTCCTTCTGACTTAATTGGCGAACCCCACCCCACTTCATTCCACCTTCTGCTCTTGGGGTGCCTGGGGTGCTTCACACATGTCCTCTTTCCTTCCCAAAGGTGGAAAAACTTGTGAAGTGTTTGGATCCCAATGACCTGGGGAGAATCAACTTCAAGGATTTTTGCCGAGGAGTATTCGCCATGAAAGGTGAGGTCCCTTTGGGGTCCTGTCCGGCTAGGAGGCCAGCACACAGGGGTCCCAGAGCTCAGGGTGGGTCCCCAGAATGGACTCTGTTCCTAGTTGACCCATGGGGCTGTGGGGAAAGGTCTTGGGCGTGGGTAGTGCACGGAGCTGTCTCTCTCAGGTCCCACCAGCAGGGCAGGACAGCCTTACGGCCCTTCTCATATCTGCCTCCCTCTGGAAAACCGTTCCTGTCAGCTTTCCTCCTCTTGCCGTCTCTCTCTGCTAGGATGACTGTGCTCTGGAGGAGTTTCCCAGGACTTCCCACTTTAGCTTCCAGAATTTGCTCAGTCAGTCAGGAGGGCTTGCCTAACTAGTCCAAAGCTCTGGGTTTCATTGCCAGCTATGAGAGGGGGGCAGAGGGAATAGTCAAATGAACCCAGTTCTGGCCTCAGCTGGAAAGAGCTGGCTGCTGTCTCATCTCTTAGGGATCCCTTATTTATTAACTGCCTTCTCTCCTCTTAGCCCTTCCTAATTCCCTACTTTCTTCCCCCAATCCTCTTCACCCCCCCCCCAAAAAAATTCCAAAGTCAGTTTTGAGAAACTCATCGAATACTCAACTTTTCCATCACGTTCCCCCAAGCTCCTGAGAAAATGGCTTCAGGGGCCAGCCAGGAGGACTTCTGAGCCCACCCCACCCCCAGGCTGCTGGGAGAACATGAGCTACTTCCAGAGGCATCCAGTCACCTGTGAAGGGAGTCAGGTTCTCCCCTCTGTGGTCAGGTCTGGGCAAGCTCATCTCTGCAGCATCCTTGGAGTCCCAGGGAGTAGCAAGCAAGCAAGAGTTCTGAAGCAGAAGTGAGAGAGAAACAGAAGCTCACTGGGGGAACCGAGGCAGCCCAGAAACCCCTACTAAGAAGTTCTGCAGGGATTTGTTTGAGTCTGTAGGCTAGCTCAGACCACGCCTGCCACAGAGGGAAGTACTTCCTAGCTTAGGTGCTTCCCTGCACTCAGCCTGCTCCTGCATTTGTGGGTGTGCCCTCTGTTTGTGCCCTCTGAGGTCAGTCCCATGGAAGAGGCTCTCATCAAGTGCCTTTCTGATATCTTGTGCAGTGTCCTGAACCAACACCATGCAACTGAGCATCCCCTCACCTGAACCCCCAACTCCCTACCCCCCAAATCCACCATTGTGTTTAAGGACATGGACCGCCTGTTTCCTCCAACTCTTCCCTCCAGGGCCTGTTAGTCAGGAGAGCAGCCAAGGGGCTGAGGCTCAGACCACTCACTGTCTGTCTGTCTGTCCGTCCACAGGGTGTGAGGAGCTGCTGAAGGACGTGCTGTCGATGGAGAGCCCGGGGACCCTGCCGTGTTCTCCGGACATCCCAGACTGTGTGGAGCAGGTAAGGGCTTTGGCCTGGGCGCCTGCCGCACTCGGCTACCCTCTGCATTCACATCTGGAGTAGGCTTTGCAGCGTTGGGAAGGACCATGCCTTCCACTGTATCAAAGTGGAAGTCAAAGTCAAAAAAACGACTTCATGAGAGCTGGGTAAGGTGGCACATACCTCTGAGCCTAGCCCCCAGGAGGCTGAGGCAGGAAGATTGCCACAGGTTCAAGGCCAGCCTGGGCTGCGTAGCAAGACTCTGTCTCAAAATAAAACAAGAAAAGAAAAAAAAAAAAAAACCATCACTTAGGAATGGGCACAGTAAAGCTCTTAGGAAGGCATGGTGGAGTAGGAACTGGGGCCACATAGCGTCTTCCTCCACCTTCCTGGTGATGCTGAGGGGAAACTGAGGCCCAGGAGAGAACGGTGGACTTGAGGCCAGATGGGGCAGGAATGATTTTTTTTTCTTCATCCACTGTGTTGGTGCCAATAGGTCCTGGGTGGTTTCTTGTTTTGTTTGTTTGTCTGTTTTGCCTAAAGAGTCATTTCTCCAGGCTCTGGCATAGATTAAGTGCCCAGCAATCAGGCTCAGCCTGACACCTCAGACTTAGTGCGGAGTTGCAGGCTCAGGGACTCTCCTTTCACCCCACGTTTGATGGTTCACAGAGGAACAGCCTCATGAAAGAGATGCATTCGATGAGGTGTGGGTCGCTGGGTGTTTGTACGCACCATCTGCGGGCACTGGCTTCCCCGGGTGCTGCTTGTTTACCTGCCTGAGGGCTCCTCAGATCTGATCGTTCAAGAGTGTTCATAACCCAAGCAAGGGACCTGAGATAGTGGAACATTAAAGGGTGTCCGTCACCAACCCCAAGAACCTGGGCTCAATCTCTGCGGCTCACATGGTGGAAGGAGAGAACTGACTCCTCACAAGTGGTCCTCTATCCTGAGTACAGGTGTGTACACACACATATACACACAGTCACACACACACTCATATTTATACATACATACTCACACATATACACACACAGTCACATACACAGTCATGCACGGTCACACACACAAAAATAAACATATAATTAAAATTTTTAAATTAGTTTTTATAACCCAGTCTCTATCCCCCACCCTTCTATCTAGGGGTGGGATCTAGGGAGGAGATGAAAGTCCCAACTATGATCTTTCTTCCACCAGCCCCATCATGTGGCATCTAGAGGTACTGTACTATCCTGTCACGTCAGCGTCAGGAACTCCGGTGTGGGTAACAGGAAGTGGCTAGGTGTAAAACCCACTCCTATCAGGAAACATGCAGAGCTCCAGAGCTCTGGCCTCTTTGCTGTCCGTTGCTGAGGTAAACACAGTGACCAGGAACATGTTAGGGAGATCACAGTACATCACAGAGGGAAACATCAGCAGTTGCACCAGGTAGAGACCTGGAGGCAGGAAGTGAAGCCAAGGCTGAGGAGGCGCCCTGTGTGCTGGGGTGCTTTCTGCTTCTGCTAAGCTAGCTAAGCTTCCTCACACGCCTTGGGCCCACCTGCCCTGGGCTGGACCCTCCTCCATCCACGAGGCATGAGTCAAATCCTCAGCCATACCCCAGTTCAGCCAGATGCAGGGAAACCATCACTTGCGGGTGTCCCTTCTTCCCAGGTATAGCAAGCTGAGGACTAGCAGACCAAATACCATTACTCTTCTTCTAATTGTATTTTGTATTTTTATGTATCCTTGGTTTTAGTTGACTTCCACTCTCTCCTCACTCTCTCTGCTCCCCATACCTTTCTATCCCTTTTTACTTCCCCTTTTTACTTTCATGGCACATGTGTTCTGTTGTGGTCCCTGCCCCTTTCCCTTAAAGCCTCTGTGGTCCTCTCTTGTCCCTTTCTAGTTTCCTGGCTTCTTTACACACTTGATTCCCATAAATACATTGTGTTTGTGTGTGTGTATTTGTGTGCGTGTGTTACATGACAGTCTCTCTTGATTCATTCTGCTGTTATTATTAAATGATGTTTATAAAGCACTGAACTATTCTCTCAAGCTTTCACTACAGAGACGGTTTAAATCACACTGTCTACGGTCTCCAGGAACCTTCTGGCTGGACGAGGACTGTTTTGGTCTCTCACCCACGTCAGCTCCAAAACCTCTCTGGCTCTGGGTAGTAGGTCACCCAGAGGCCACTCCCCTGAGAAGATAAACAATCCTGAGGCCACAGTAGCTGCTGACCAGGTTCTTGGGGAGCTCCCGGGTGCTGGAGTACAGGTGGTCTTCTTCGGGCAGGTCTGGGGGGGAGGGAACCTATAAGACACCCCATAATGCTGAGGGTGGCCAAGCAGACTGTGCCAGAGACACTCGAGGCATTGCCAAGAGGCAGAACTGTAAGGAACTTAGGTAAAGACTGTGGTGGTCAGGGCTGAGTGTGTCCTGGTGGTAGATTGTTTACCTAGATTGCTGCTGCACCCTGATCACACTGAGAAGCACCCGGGGCTCTCCCGGGGTATCGGCTCTCCGCCCTCCCTGAGCTGTGGCCCTTGAATGCGGTTCCTCACGCTGTGGTGAGCCCCCACCATAAAATTATCCTCACCGCTACTTCACAACTGTAATTATGAATTGTGAGACTCCCGAAGGGGTCGGGACCCACAGGTGAGAACCACTGACCTGACAATTAGGGAGGGCCACTTCAGGGTGTGTGGGGGAGGGTGTTTCCAGAGAGGGTTAACCGAAAGGAGATCTTCACTGGATATACGGGCAGCACCCTCCGGTCAAAGGACAAGAAAGGGAAAAGCCCCGCTGCCCTTCCCACCATGAGGCTTGAAGCTTCTGCCACACATTGCTACTATCATGTTACTCTGCCCTACCTCAGGCTCCAAACAGTGGAACCAAAGTGAACCCTTCCTTCCTTCCTTCCTCCCTTCCTTCCTTCCTTTCTTGGGCCTCTGTCACAGAAACAACAGGTCTAACACATAAATCTAGGGCAGGAACAGAGCAGTGAGATTTGTAAGGTGGGAACTATTGTGGGTCTGGGGTTGTTCAGAGATTCACCAGATTGACCATGAATACAATTTAATACATAAGACGCTTTATTAAATAGTGGTCAGGACCATGGACACTGGTCAGGTCCATACCCAAAACTCATGCTCAGAGTGTGGCTCATAATTACATTAGTCAGGGGCCTATAAAGGCAAAACTCATGAGGCCTCATACTTTCTGCCTTCATCCAGTGAGAGGCAAGCATACACCCTGAAATACTTCCTGTCTATGTACCTCTACCTACCTGTGATCAAGCACATCTGTGCAGTTACGGCAACCAAGCGTGTTTACAGAAGTGAAAACTTGTGGCTTGTCATCTTCCATGAACAACAGCTCCCAGCATTCCAGGAAGTTATCTGTTCTTGGGCAAGTGGGGCTTATGGGTTAGAGGCTTTTGTTTTGTTTTGAGACAGGGTCTCTCTGAATAGCCCTGTCTGTCCTGAAACTCACTCTGTAGACCAGGCTGGCCTCGAACTCACAGAGACCTACCTGCCTCTGCCTCCCGAGTGCTGGGATTAAAGGCGTGCACCAGCACCACCGGTGAGCCATTTTTGTTTTATAGATCTCGTAAGCATAGCAATTTAAACTTAAAATATAACTCTAGCCATCACAGGAACAAGGAAACTGAGTAATAGGGACAAAAAGCTGTTTAGCTAGCATCAAATTGCTCTTTCGAAAGGGTTGAGGCAGCAGAGGACTTTCTTAGTGTATCGGCTAAAACCGTCTTGATTTCTGGTAAAGCCACACAGCAGCTTAGTTTCAGTCTTAGTGGCATGAAACATCACAAGCACCAGCTCTTTCCATCTAGCCTACTTAGTGCAGAGGCCAGGTCCACACCAAGAGAACTTGTAAATTGTGTCTAACAGTTTGAAGGTGACAGACTAAAGCCCCAGCAGGTGTGGGGCCAGGGTAGGAGTCAGGTGTCCAGGCTGTGCTCAGCATGAGAACCCTCAGGGGTGGGCCAGGATAACTGTGGCTTCATCTCTATGCAAGGCCAATGCCAAGGGTTCAAGATCTGCCTTAGTTGGCCCAGTACATGGGGGTGGATGTATTTGGGGCCAATGGAACCAGATCTGGGACAAAGAACCCCCAGCATGGGGCAGACACTATGTGACCCCAGAGTCTTTTGGGGTCCAGCTTTTGTGGAGGGTGCAGAGTGGGTCGGCTGTAGCATCATTTAAAATGGGGTCCGTACCTCACTTTGGCCACTGACCAGCCAGCCATGCAACCTCAGCAAGTTCTCCTCAACATCTCAGAACCTCAGTTTCCTTGGCCGTAAAGCAAGACTTGCGCAACCAGTCAAGGTCTGATTTAACGAGAAGTTGGAGAACAGAGAAACACAGAGGCCATGGTTATCCACAGGGGTACCCAGGAGCAGGGACATGCTCCCATTGGCTCCAGCTGCTTTTGTGATGTCCATGCTGCCTCACCCACTGCCCAAAAAGATGGTGCATTTAGCAAAGCGGAGAAATAGTGTTGGAGGACCTGACCCCCAAAATGAATGCTTTGCGAGGCAATATGGCTTTGTTGTTGTTGCTGTTGTTTTATTTTGTTTCTCTGAAATCCAGAGGTTCCAGAGAGGCAGAAAGGTGGAGTGAGCAATCACAGCAACTTCCGGCCCCTTCCCTCTTCCCTGTGGGACTGTGTAATATGTACATGTTTGTGGCTTTGGGTTTTAAACCTCTTCCAGGAAGAGGTTTCCTATACAGCTCTGGCCCTAACAAGTGGCTTAGCCGGCCAGGGCATCCACTGAGCTGAGGCTGTGTGTAGGCAGACGTGGCAGGTGACCTGGTTTGTTCCGCTTAGCTGTGTTGGTGGACCCGGGTCAATTCCTTCCTGTGGGCTCCTGAGTGTCACTGAACTAGTCAGCCAGAGTGAATCCTCAGAATTCACAGGAATTCCAGCTCTGGGAGCAGATGGGGGCAAAACCATGACTCATCAGAGGCAGGGTGTGAGGTGGGCAGCTAGGGACCAGGCTCCCAGCACCATGCTGTGCTCTGTCTGTCCCCTAGAGGTCAGCCTGAGACCAAGACTAAGAAGCCAGATCCTGGTTACCGTGCATTGCCAGTGCGTCCCCAGGGAATATAGATCTGAGCAGGGGCTTGGGGTGGAAGGTGGAGAGTCACTGGCTGAATGGCAGGACACAGCGCACACCCTCAGTGGAGGGAGATGTGCCCCTCAGGGGGTGGGCACCACTTCCAGCATCATGGCTTGGTGGGAGTCACCTTGAGACTGTAAAATGCTTTCCTGTTGGCTGCAGAGTAGGCCTCTGTCATGTGCCCCTCATCCAGGTCCCATGGAACCCCTGATGCCGGGCACCACCCTGGGTCTTTGGCCTGGGCGAGTCCATTCCGGATGTTTCTCTAAGCATTAGATTCTGACTCTGGAGGGTGTTCTCGCCCTCAGAGCCTGTCAGGGAAAGCGGCACTGAGTATGCCAAACCTTGAACGCAAAGCATTTCCTCCATTCAGGAAATGTTGGTCTGGCGAGAGGTTACCAGGAGGTGTCCAGGGCTGGCATCTCCGTGTCCAGGACAAGTCCCTCCTGAGCACAGCCTGCTTGTGAAGGCTGCCTGCTGGCGTCGCTTTTGTGTAACCCCCCGGTCCATGCGATGAGGAGAGCTGTGGAGACATGAGCCTACGGGCATCAAAGCAAGGGGATGCTAGCTGGGCCTGTGGTCACCCTTTGGCAGGCAGAGGAGCGAAACCTAACCCAGCACAGTGAGATTCTGGGTGCGTGGTCATCTGCCTGCGTGGGTGGATTAATAGGGAACCCATCACACCGGAAGGGTGTCAGGTTACCTGCTCCCCTGTGCGGCTGCCTGTGTCAGAATCTAGTGTTACCGTTCACCTGAGTCCAGGTCAGAAAGTCACCCGTGGCGCTCTCATCCGCTGAGCCTCCCATGCTCCTCAGAGCCCTCTTCTGTCACAGCTGCTGCCTACCCAGTTCCCTGCTCTCTCCAGAGCCCGCCAAGACCACAGCCCACAGAGAGGTCCCACCTGCTCCTCACACCCCAAAGCTGGTGACGCCAAATCTCTCCCATTTTATTTAACTTTACTGGGTCAGCACTCGCGTGCACTGTGAAGGCACTCCTTTGAGGGAGGGCCCCTCCCTGAGTGGGAAGCTCAAGTTTCCCCATCTCTGCTTCCTTCAGTTTCCCCAGGGTTGGGGTTACACGAGTGGCTGGGATTGCGCCCAGTTTGTTACGCGGGTGCTGGGACCTGAGAGCTGAACCCCAAGTCACAGTTGAATAGCAAGCACTCCCAGCCACCGACCCATCTCTCCAGCCCCCATCTACTTACTGTATGGGAAGGCTGTGCTGCGGCTTGATTCTGGGTCTCTCTCTTCTGGTCCATCTGCTCTGCCTCAGTCTTACTCTCCAAGTGGTACTCTTGTTCCACTGTGGGGTGACAGTGATGCTGGAGAAGCCGGCTCTGTGGCGCTCCTCTCTTTCACAGCGGGGCAGTACCTGCATCCTCACTGTTTCCTTAAACATCTGGAAGGTTAGCTCTCTAGAAACGGAGTCATTATAGCAAAGAAAGTACAGATTTTGGTTTTGGCATAGATTTTTGTTGCTGTTGGTGCCTTGAGACAGGATCTCATTCCGTGACTCTGGCTCTTTTCAAACTCAGTACGAAGCCCAGGCTGGCCTAGTATTCACTATGTAGCCCAGGCTGTCCTTGAAATATAGTCATTTTTCTGCCTCAGCCTCCCAATTTTGGAAGCCACCGATAGACATGAGTCACCAATCCAGCTTAAATTAAACTAGATGTTTAGGGCTGGAGAGATAGCTCCGTGGTTAGAGCTTTTGTTGCGGAGGACCTAGATTTGCTTCCCAGCACCCACATGACAGTCCACAACTATCTCTAACTCCAGTCCCAGGCAATCCAGTGTCCTCTTCTGACCTCTGTGGCCACTGCATGCATGGTGCACATGCATACTTACAGGCAAAACAAAACAAACAAATAAATCTTTTTTAAAATGGATTTTTAATAGTTTTGTAATTTTTTTGTTTTTAATGAATGCAGCCAAGAAGACTGTACCAATTATATTTTACCATTTATACCAAAGACTGTATAAATTAGGAGTGCTGTTTCCTCCCCGTCACCAAATCCTGGTATCCCCAGGCCACTGCAGCCTCCCCTCACTAGCACCACAAAAGATAACTCATTATTGCTTATCACTCTTTATTGTTGACACATATATTTTAATATAATTTTGAGAATTAACAAAAGCAATGTAACAGTCATACTTGTGCCTCAGTCTCTCTCCCCACAGTAGCCAAATACTATACAAAGCTACGGTAACCAAATAGACAAGGTACTGTCATGAAAATAGACATACAAGAGCAATAGTACAGAACAGATGAAATACCCAGATCGCGAGTTCCCAAATGACCAACAGGCTTTGAGTCCGATGCAAAACACACGAGGGCTTTTATTACAAATTCGAGATGGGTGGCTGCCTTTTGCAAGAACAAAGAGGCAAGTGACCCCCAACTCTGGGGAAACAGGGTTTTTTAAGGGAGCGAAAAGGAAAGTAGGGAAGTCTTGGCACTATAGGATTGGGTGAAAGGGTCCCTAGGAGAGTTGACCTTAAAATGATTGGTTTGTATTCAGGCGCCAAAACTGCAAATGATCAGATCTGGCTGCCTGGGGATACCTGCCTTGTTACGTGCAGATTAGGTTGTATCAAGGGGGAGGGAGTTAACACATTCCATAGGCTTCCTTAGGGGCTACGTGACCCCAGTCACATCCCAAGGTTAATCTAGGTGGGGGACTGCTGGACCCTTGCTCTGAAAGAGCTGTGCTATGGTGACTTTGCCCCAGTCCCAAGAATTAACTCTAAATTTTTGAACCTCTCACAGAGAGCCCAGAAAGAAGTCCACACATTGGCAGGCAAGCTTGCTTTTGACAAAGGGGGAAAGAGAATGGCCACTTTAGTTTATAATGTTGAGAAAGTTGGATAGCACATACAGAAAAAGGAAGATTAGACCTCTGTCCCTCATCTGAGACAGATTAATGGCTTGATTAAAAACAATAAGACATAGATGGGCAAATTTCAGCCTAGCAATAAGTTTTTATAAATAAAGTTTTATTAGAATACAAGCATGTCCATTTGGTTCTGTTTTTTTACCTACCCCTTTTTGAGACAGTCTGTCTTGCTATGTAGAGCAGGCTGACCGAAGATCAGCCGCCTCCTGAGTGCTGAAACTAAAGGTGTGTACCACCACACTCAGCCCTTACGGCTGTTTTCAAACCAACGCAACAGTTTTGATTTGGAACCAACCCCTTGGTTGGGAAAAATTCCAGGACCAATAAGGACACTTAAACCTGTGGGTGCTTGGCACCATGAGTAAAACAGTATTTGCATACAGCCATTCACATCCTGCCACCTGCCTATTGTCATCTCTAGGTTCCTTGTAATACCTAAGGCAATGCAGATGCAATGCAAATATCGGATGCAGCTCACAGGTTAGGAGTAAGCCAGGTGTATCTAGTACTGCCGCCTTCTCATTGGTCTGTTTGCTGTTGTGGTTTGGTGCTGGGAATCATCTTGAATCAGGGTCTACAATATGCTAAGCACTGGTTCTCCCACTGAGCTACTTCTCCAGCATTTTGAATGCAATAAAAGACCCAAGGAGAAAGATGGCGACTGTAGCTATGTCTGAGTCTGTATGACTGCAGATCCTGAAATATGCAGTGATTTTATTTTTTTAGGAAAGAGTTCCCAGCACCCCATAAATGCAACTGTTCATTTAAAGGATACAAATATTAAAGCTCCTGATATACCCACAGATTCCTTTCTGAGAAACTCATGAAGATTGCATTACATCCTTTTAAAAACATATCTTATTTTTATTCTATTTATGTGCATATATGTGTGGGTTTGTGTGTGTGCTCGCAGAGGCCAAAAGAGGGCATTCAATACCCTGGAACTGGAGTTACAGGCAGCTACCCAACATGGATGCCGGGAACCAAACTCTTGGACCCCTGCAAGAGCAGGAAGAGCCCTTAACCACTAGCCAGCTCTCCAGTGTTGTTATAAATAAAATTGGTGTTAGGCTATATAATGTTTATTATTTGCTTTATAATTATGGTGGTATTATTTGACCTGCTATCACCATCAAATAAGACACAGACACCTGCTACATTTTTTAATTGCCTTATTTACCTTGGGTTGGGCAGATATTCTACCCACGCTGTCTCAATAACCTCACCATCCACCTCCTGGCCCCCATCCAATGCCGTCTGCTTTAACCATTACTGTCTGGGCGACATTCCATCCATGATCCCAAGATACTTGCTTATATTTTTCATCTTGGTGTTTTCTCCATGCACACCGTTCCGGCGTCCTCCCTCCCACTCACCCATCCTGGCTTCCTCCTGCCTCCTCTCTCCCCAGATGTCAGTTTTCCGTGATTCTCTTCAACCCAAAGCCTGAGAACCTTAGCTATGCCTACCCCATTCTGCCTTGCCCAGGTTTTAGGCTAACCAATCAGGTATAGTGTCTTAGACAGGTTTCCACAACAAGGATAGGTTTATCCAGGCGGTAACCAGATCCTGAGGGCGAGTGATCAGTATCAAAATACATGCATCAGACCAACCCCCAACACTCCAGCCCCTGGTGTTACTGTTTGTTTATTTATTTATTTATGCATG
The DNA here is from genome assembly GCA_028658305.1 of Pachyuromys duprasi. Classification (NCBI taxonomy): domain Eukaryota; kingdom Metazoa; phylum Chordata; class Mammalia; order Rodentia; family Muridae; genus Pachyuromys; species Pachyuromys duprasi. The sequence goes on along the minus strand of CM053746.1, from coordinate 38,141,556 downwards.
TTTGTGTGTGTGCAGGTGCACCTGTGCTGCAGTGGGCATGTGGAAGTCAGAGTCAGTTCTGTCCTTCCACCATGTGGGTCCTGGGACCCAGGCTGTCAGGCTTGGTGACAAGTGTCCTTACCTGCTGAGCCAGATGTTTGTCACCCCTTGGCACTGGTGTTGGTTTCTCAAGTCAATTTTGAAAGGTTAAATTTAGAACCCCTCTTTTGGATTGTAGTTGTTAGAATTAAAAAATAAGATGAGGCTTACAACAGGTTTTCTATGAAAGGGGTTTATTAGGGGAGAAGGGCGAACAGGCATGGGCCAAGATGGGGAAGGGAGAGGGAGAGGAGGAAAGGGGAGGAGGGTTGGGGTGCCCCATAGAGAGGGTAAGAGAGTGAGGGGAATAAGAGGGTAGAGGAGTAAGAGAGTGAGGAATAAGAGAGTGAA
>CM053746.1:38116576-38140627 GCA_028658305.1 Pachyuromys duprasi | reverse complement strand
TTGAGGAAATTATATAAAGTATTAGATAAGAAATTTAAAGCATTTAAAGTAAGAGCAGAGTATACAGAAATTAGGGAGAAAAGTTTTTTTGCTATTTAAAAGTTTGGAGAAATATTAGAAGGATTGGAAGTCTGAGTTTAAAAGCACAGCTTGGAGAATTTCCCGGAGCTAGAAAGAACGCAGCTAGGTGGGGCAGGGGTCACCGCATGGGAGTGGGAAGCTCTTGCCCTTATTAAAGATGACGCCGACACAGCATTGAGCCCATAGTGAAGGAGGGTTCCGCCCAGTTGCCCAAAAGCAACATGGCGTCACAAGTCTCGCGCGGTAGGTTTAAGATCCCTCGGCAAGTTTAAAATCTTGTTCAGTGCAATCGGGGAATTTTTCCTAAACACCAAGTACCCTCAAGCTGATTTTAGCACAGCGAGATCGCTTCAGGCTCAGAGTACCAGTCCAAGCATGGTCCCAGCGGGGGAGTCAGCAGGGCTGCGCGCACGCCGGAGCAGCTCCACTGCGCAGCTTGGTGAGGGAGGGGAACCAGAGCCAGAAAGAGGGATGCTTACCCAGGTAGAAGTAGGCTGCATATGTGAAGTGGGAGCGCTGCTCCAATCCATTTCTGCCACGCTAGGCCAGGCAGCGGCCGGCTTAGCAGGGCACCCGGTTGCAAGAGGATGCGTGTGTCTCCAAGCCTGGGAAGAGAGGTAGCCTGGGAAACTACAGAGGGCCAAGAAGGAAAGAACAGATAAAACCTAAAACCATAGCCGCATGCCCGCAGCTGGTCTCGGTGGCGGCAGCCGCCCCGTTCCTGCCTGCCGCACACAGCAGGGTTGTAAGCGGACACGTGGGAAAAGCATAGGTAGCCCGGAAAATTCCGGAGGATTGAGAGAGCAGTTTAGGTAAGAACAGAGTAATCCTGTTAAAGCCATTTATTTTAGTTCGATAGAGGGGCCCCAGGAGAACCAGGGGTTACCCTCTCCTGGCTGGCTTGCCAATGTTAGAATTAAAAAATAAGATGAGGCTTACAACAGGTTTTCTATGAAAGGGGTTTATTAGGGGAGAAGAGGGAACAGGCGTGGGCCAAGATGGGGAAGGGAGAGGGAGAGGAGGAAAGGGGAGGAGGGTTGGTGTGCCCCATAGAGAGGGTAAGAGGGTGAGGGGAATAAGAGGGTAGAGGAGTAAGAGAGTGAGGAATAAGAGAGTGAAACCGTGTCTGGTGGTCCTTTTATAGGTCAGGTAATAACCACACCCCCAGGTGTGGCCACCTGGCTGGGCCATACAAGATGTCATTGTTGCTAGGTAACCAGAAGCAAGGTTGTTGCAGAATACTAACAGTAGTAATGTTGGATTTTAGCAGGTTGTGGCGCTAGATGCCTTTAATCCAAGCATCTGGAGGTAAAAGCAGGCAAACATCTATGAGTTCCAGGTCAGCCTGGTCTACATAGCAAGTCCCAGGATAGCCAGGGCTACACAGTGAGACCCTGTCTCAAAAAAAAAAAAAAAAAGGTAGACTTCTTTCTATGATTTTTTTAGTCATTAAGAGTTTTCTTGATGGTTGGTGGTGGCTCATGCCTTTAATCCCAGCACTAAGGAGGCAGAGTCAGTTGGAGCTCTGAATTTGAGGCTAACCTGGTCTACAGAACCAGTTTCAGGATAGCCAGAGCTACAAAGAGAAACCTTGCCTTATCGCTCTTACATAGGACCCAGGTTCAGTTCCCAGAACCCACATGCCAGCTCACAACTCTCTGTAACCCACAACTATCTGGAAGACTAGCACCATCTTCTGGCCCCTGCAAGTATGAGGCACATATGTGGTGCACATATGTACACATAGGGGCAAACACACAAAAGAAAAATAAGGAAATCCCTCTCTTGGGCTACTGAGATGGTCCGCTGCACTGGAGTGCCCGCCACCAAGATGAGCCGAGTTCTGCCACCAGGACCTGAAAGGCGGAGGGCGGCCAGCTCCTCCAGGTCCTCCTGAAGACCTTGAAAGCTTGTGCTCACACAGTCCTCCCCCTTCCCGATACAGGAGCAAAGCAAATGGGGTTTGCTGGGGACCAGGACTTTATCTTGGACCCCAAATGGCTTCCACTCACGTTCAGAGAAGATTTTGCAAAGCCCATCTTGTTAGAACAAGGCTTCCTGCCCTGTACTTAGCCTGAGGATGCTTCAGATCCCTCAGTGTAGACCCTAAACAGCCTGCGGCCGCCATCCCTTCATCCATCCACTAGGAAGCAAGCATTCTTAAGGCCGCGTATGACAAACTACACTTTTTTAAGTTATAAGGATTTTTTTTTTCTGAAAGACAGTCTTATGACCCTGCAGAGCTTGGAGGTCTGGGGGCCACCCCGTGGGTGGTGTGGCAATGAGAGGAGAGTTCATAGCTCACGAGGACCCATCCTTCATTTCCTCTTGTGTGCGTTCCCTGTCTTCTTTTCTTTGTTCCCAAGAATGTTCCCTCCAAAAAGAAAAGAACAAAACCGAAATCCCCTGGTCTATCCTAAGGCTCAGAGCTTCTGGAAGAATATCTTCGGGAAGCAGTTGAACTCTGAGTCTGACGCAGAGGCTGGGAGGGGCAGCATGGGTGTTGAGGTCCTTTTCCTGGGCTCCCTCCAGCTGGGCTCCCCCATCCTGCTGTCTAGACCCTCACCTCCTGCTCTAATTATCCCCTGGGAAGTCTGGCTGAGCTGGCCTGAGGTGCCTCTCTCTGGGGAGAGCCCCACCCTGATGCTCAGGTGCAGGGGCGTTTTTGTAACTTAGCCTCCATTTTTATTCGGGGATCCATTGTAGGGAGCGGGCCTGGCAGAGGGAACTGTTCTGGTTTTAACCAGTTACAAGCCTGACTCTGCACTTCAGCACGCAGAGTCTTTCACACACCGTGGTACTCTGGTCCCCACCTCGCTTCTCCTGTGACCCTGCTCTCTCCACTACCCTCAGGGTATCAGTGACTCTCTGACACATCACACATGCGTGTACACATGCAAGAGATTAGCTGAAACACCACAGCCTGAGCCAGTATTCTCAGGCCTGGCTGCACAGTGGAATCAGGAAGGAGCTATGGACAAAACAAACGAACAAAAAAACAGGCAACCAAGTTCTACCCCATAGAGAGGCTCATTTGCTTAATCATCTTCTTCCCTCCTCGCCCCCCAGGTAACTAATTCTAACACAAATTCACTGTCTGAGCCAGTGTCCTCAAACTCTGGGACATTTTTAAGTGACCTGTCCCCATGCGCAGGCTCAACCTCTGAGGGAGGAGATGACCTCTGCTGTGAAGTCCCCAGGGCAATTCCATGAAGCCACGGTGCTGGACTCTGCACTCTGGCCAGTTCCTGTCAATGCTTACTGAAGCACAGAAGTTGTGGCTGGACCGGGAAGATTCCCATCCCTAGCCAACAGCCAACAGCACACAACCCAGCTGTGTGCTCACAAGGCTTCCTTCCGCTTTTCTATTTTTCTGTGGTTCCATAGGTGTCCTCCTTTCACAGCACGGGACTGTACCCGGGCCCAAGCGTTCACAGTCCTATAGAACCAGTTTCCTGGGTTCTCAATAGGCAAGGAAGCATTCCTCGTGTGCAGTGAGCCATAACTTTGCTTTTCAGAGAGAGGGAGTTAGGAGTCACTGTGTGCTGTATCCTGATTTTTTTAACTTAATTTTTTTTCAACTTTTAAAGGAATGATAAGAGCAAAACAAATACATTCATTTAAACTCATCAGTTATTATGTTGGCATGTGTGTGGTTTGTTTGTTTGTTTGTATGTTTTTATTGCTAGGGAATTCTGTTTGCCTGTTTGTTTTTTAAAGATTTGTTTATTTATTAAAGATTGTTTATTATGTATACAGTGTTCTGCCTTCATGTACCACTGCACGCCATAAGAGGGCATCAGAACAGTTCCTGAGCCGTCCCCGGCTCCTCTGGGCGAGTGTTCTGAATTATGTCCTAGCAAGGCCGTGTCTTCTCTGAGCTGAACTGAGAACATCGGAGTAGCATATAGAAAACTTAAGACAGGGCTCGTAACACCTGTGTCTGGTGGCTCATGTGAGATACGGTAGGACAAGACGCAAGCACCCAGGACGTGGTGGGTGGGCTGCAGACATGCGCCTGAGGGAGGTCCCAGCCTGTCAGCATGCTCTTCTGTCTGCTCTGCCCCTCCACCCCGGGAATGTAGGCTTCACTTTCAGGCTGAGTAGCTGGAAAGCCAGTAGCCATTAATCCATCCATCCTTGCCTCCTCCCTCCTTCTCTTCTTCCCCCTCCCTTCATCTGGAGCAAAGGCCTGTGGACTTCTTCTTGAGTGTTTCTTGAGCCACCTGTGCCCTTCTCCCCACTCCTGCAGAACCTGAAGCCGACTTCCGACAAACATTCTCCGTGCTCTTGCCTTCCTATGACGAAGCTTCCATACAACCAGCCAGAATTTTCTTCTAGGCTCTTAAGTCAGGAGCTGTAACCTGTCAAGGGCAGAGAGGCAGGAGGCTCAGCTCCTCTGGGCCGTAGCAGCCCCAGGAGCCCCCTAATCTTTTAAGGGCCTCGGCTTGGGCCAAACTGGAATTTGCGGCTTTGACATAGATACGAGTTTCAGGGTAAGCCGGATGAAGCCGAGTTGATCTTTTTTATTATAACGTGTTTTAAATATAGATTTTAACCATGATGGTTAAGAGGGGGGAACGCTGAGAAATAAAGACAGACACACCATAGAGCACAGCTGTGGGGTTCTCTGAGAGAGACTCTTCCTTCATAGTCTTTATATAGTCATAGGTAGGACTTTGGTGAGACTTGAGACTATTATGTTCAAACGGTTGCTTAGAAACCCGGATGAGATCATTGTACGGCTCCTGAGGGGAACCTGCTGGGATGGTGGTCGATAAGGAGGTAGGATGTCTTCTCTGTAGGCAGAGATGACTGCCTTGAGATCCGCAGGAAATATCTGGGGAAAGGAGTGAGGCCTTGCCCACGATTGTGCGCACCCAGGCCTTAAGCCGAGTCACCGCTGTTAACAGCAAAGGTCCACATGTGAAGGGCGCAGTGACGCTGTACCAGAAACTGCAGCAAACGCTAATCGGGCTGGAATTCTCGACTCCAGGATGGAGAGGCCCTAGCCAGTCTCCAGAGCAAAGGGCTCCTCCTTCCCTTTGCCATGTCCCCAGAACTTTCCTTGTCTTTCCATCCTTCTTCAGAACGCTCTTGCTTAAGACCTTCCCGCGCTAAGTCTTCTTACCAGAGTCCTAGGCCAGACTCTGCACAAACAAGGACCCTTCCACCTGCCTGGGAAAGCAAATGGGAAAGTCATGCTGGACACGCTGGATGTGGTCATACAGGACACAGAAGAGCAAGCGTCTCAGCCCCCCTGCAGGATGATGCCCTGAGATGCAGGCTTACATAGAGGAAGTGGGCCAGAGGAAGAGGTGTGATGGTCCCGGTCAGACAGCCCCGGCTGGTCATCACCCCAGCTCTTGCTCTGAGAGGGGTTTCAGAGATCACCCTGGTGTTGCTCCAAGGATCAGCTGGGCTCCCAGGAGATGGCTGCTCCTGCTTAGCCGGGTAGAGCTGCTTCCGTTCCCGACGTGGGGGAGTGCTGCTGCTTGGAGAGGTGAGCCAGTCTCATCATGGATGATCCGTCTGCTGGGATTTTCTGGAATCCAGATTTAGGGCAGTGACTGGAGACTCCTAGGTGCTACTCTAGGGGTCTGGAGGAGGATGCCGAGATGGCAAAACCTCCTGTTATTCTTATCTAGGTAACTACAGGCGACTGTGTCGCTAGTGTTTAGACAGATACTCCAAGTGAATAACATGCTGACAGAGCCGAGCAGGGGTCTGACCCACACTTTTAAGACCAAGGAAGCATCACAGGGTGAAAGCAGAGCGGCAGATATTGTCTTGCTGTTAATACCCCCTGGCCCCTGACAACAAGCCTCCAAGTCCTGTCACAACCTTGTTTGAATGAAGTCCTCACCCCTAACTTCCTAAGGGTTTCCCTCACCCCTAAGTTCTCTCTCTGCCTGAACTTCCGACCTGGTCCCTGCAGCCTCACCCCGGTTTCGCTGTCCCAGCTGTACTGCCCTTTTCTGTCTTCCTTGCTGTCTTGGTTGCTTTCCGCTGCCGCAATGAAGACCACTCAGCACCCCGCCTGGTTCACAGAAGCTGTTGGGACTCACAGGTTGGGTGGAGGAAGGTCGCCCGGTGCTGGGGAGGAACTGGTTCCAGCTTAGAAACCCAGGAGCACTGAGGAGACCAGCCCAAAGGCCTCAAAATTCACATCATGCACAGGCACTTGGGAAAGAAATCATAAAAATTGCTAGCAGGAGGCCCAGAGCCCCTCCCGGCCACACCCAGGCTCCCAAACTTTTATTCTTGCGCATGGATTCCCTGCCTTTTTTCGTATCTCTAATGGCCGTGGCCACATTGCTGACCAAGTTTCACCTGTACCTCCATGACTTGGAGGTTCTCGTCCTGGCCTCTCCTTAAACGCCACAGACACCACCGGGGCAGCGGCTGCCGCTCTCATGACAGACAGGACAGGTTCTCGCTCAGCTCTTGCCTCTGCTCTGGTGGGCTTTCTCTTTGCTGGGGAATGTCACATCTGCCATAAGCCAGGCCCTGTCACTGTCAGGGGTGGGGGTGGGGGTTGGAAGGCAGTGCCTACGAGGCAATTGACAGCCATTGGTTTCAGGACCTAGAGAGATGTAAGCTACTCAGCTGGTCTTGGTGGCAGAGTTAATCCACGTTTATTTGTTTCATATGCAGAACCCTTCATGAATTTTTGTGCTATCCTTGTGCAGGGCCCTTGCTAATCTTCCATGTACATGCTGCTGAAGCGAGCACTCATGTTTGTTTATTTGAGATAGAGATCTTCCTGTTGTCTAGCCTGGCTCTTCTTCCTTGAGCAATCCTCCTGCCTCAGCTTCCAGTGTAGCTGAGACTACAGATATATGCCATCACGCTGGGTTCCACATTGTGGTTTGTTTGTTTGTTTTTATAAGAAATCTTTTTTTTAAAGAAGAATTAATCTATTTGTTTGTTTCGTTTTGTTTTTAAGACAGGATCTCTCTACTATGTAGCCCTGGAACTCACCATGTAAACCAGGCTGGCCTTGAACTCACATGGGGTTAGTGACTGGCCTGTAGACAAGGCTGGGATTAGAGACATGCACCACTATACCAGCCAGTTTATTTATTTTTATTTTATGCCTGTGAGTGTTTTGCCTGCATTTATGTGCAATGTCCCTGGAGCCCCAAAGAGGGGCGTTTGATTCCCTGGAACTGCGGCCTCAGATAATTGCGAGCTACCATGTGGGTGCTGGGAATCAAACCCAGGTCCTCTGGAAGAGCAGACACCTCTCCAAATGGTGAAATTAAACTTGAGGACAAGTCTTTAGGGTCCTGGGTTTACCTCTTGATCCTGTCCAGCACTAGTTGGGCCCTGAGCCGAATTTCTAACCTCCACCTGCATTGCTTTTTCCCTTGCTGACCGGGAGGGATATTTCTCCAGGAAAGCCTGCAAAGCACCCAGCCCAGGGCCTAGAAAATGCTGGAATCTGGGATTGTTGACTGATATCTTTTGCCCAGGGGTACTGACCTCCCTTGGTGGCCAAACTGATATCCCTGACCTCCATTCCGCCCCATCCCCACCCCTCTGTCATCAGCTGCTCCTGCTGACCCGGGAAACTCGGCTCTAGGCCTTCCTGCAGGGTGGGTCCACCCGGTCCCTGGGGAAAAATGTTTGAAAGGCTTCTTGGAGGTAAAGGCTTCTTGGATGGTCTTGGGGAATCCATCCCGATTCCCGCCACATTCTTCTTGGACAGGAAAACAAAAGTGGCTGAAAATGCTGAAATACAGCGTAACCTCTCTGTGGGGAGCATGGCAGGGACTGGGCTCAGGACCTCTGATATGGCACCAGGCTGGCCCCTCACACATGGCAGGAGGAAGACTGGTCTCTGTAGAGGAGAAAGAATGGTATCTCTTCTCTCCCAGGCCCTCTATCCAGAGCCCACAAGTAAGAAGAAATCTCAGTACTTAGCCCCTCTCTCAAAATATCAAAATACCTCTCTCCTTCCGTCTTCCCTACTCCCCCTTCTCCTCCCTCTTTCCTCTTCTTTCTCTCTCTCCTTTCCCCCCTCCCTCTGATCTGTGTGTCTGCCTCAGTTTCTGCCCTGACCCCCCTCCCCACCCTGACACACACACACACACACACACACGCACGCACACGCACACACACACGCACACGCACACGCACGCACACGCACACACACACACACGCGCGCACACGCGCGCACACACACACACACACACGCGCACACGAGCACACACACGCACACACGCACACACACGCACGCACACACGCACACACACGCACACACACGCACACACACGCACACACACGCGCACACACGCACACACGCACGCACACACGCACACACACGCACACACGCGCACACACGCACGCACACGCACACACGCACACGCACACACACGCGCACACGCGCACACACGCGCACACACGCACGCACGCACACACGCACGCACACGCACGCACACGCGCGCACACACGCACACACACGCACACACACACGCACACGCACACGCACACGCACACAGTATAAGCCCTTGTCCTAGAACTTGCTGTATGGTGGGGACTGAAGAGCCACACCCTTGCACAAATTTACAAATTCTAGTTGTCACTCCCCCTCTTTTTTGATTTATTTTTTACTTTTTCTTTTTTCTCCCTTCTTTTTTTGAGATGAAGTCTTACTGCAGCGTAAGCGAGGCTTGAGCTCAGAGCAGCCCTCCTACCTCAGCCCTCTAAGGCTGGAATCACAGGCCTGAGCTGCAGGGCCTGGCTCAAGGCTTCTTTATGGGTGGAGATGCCTGACCCGCTTTCCCCCGCCACATGGGCCAGCAGGGCGTTGCTTCTGGGGTCTGCTGTTTCTCTGTCGCCTTTAACTCATGTCAGTCAGGCATGGTGGCGCACACCTTTGATCCCAGCACTCAAAAAGCAGAGGCAGGTGGATCTCTGAGTTCTAGGCCAGCCTCTCTACAGAGAGAGTTCCAGGATAGCCAGAGCTACATAGGGATGCCCTGTCCCAAACAAACAAAACAAAACAGAACAGAACAAAACAGAACAATAATAATCCTATGTCAATGTAGCATATTTGGGGGGTGGGGGGTGTTGATCCTCTCAGGTCCTTGCCTCAGTCTCTCCCTTAGGTAGGCTCTTCATACACACAGACACCTCCATGTCTACCTGATCTTAGGTCTCTTGGCACAGCAGGGAAGGAAGCAGAGTATCTGCCCTGCTCTGAGGCTCCACAGCGGCTGGCTGCCTTGCTAGCCCTGTCTCCATGGTTACAGACTTCCTCCAGGAGCGCTCTTCCTGGAGGAGTTGTTTGGTTTTGGGTGTACTTGGTTAGGGGATTGTCGTGGTGGTGGGTTTTTTTTGTTTTGCTTTGTTTTGTTTAGGGTTACTTATTCTGATTTTTTGTGTATGGATATTTCATCTGCATGTATGTCAGTGTGCCTTGTGTGTGCAGTGCTTGAGGACAGAAGAGGGCCTCAGATCCCCTAGAACTGAACCCACCCACCCCTAGAACATGTGGGTGGGTGCTGGAAACTGAATCCTGGTCCCCTACAAGAGCAACAAATGCTCTTAGGTGCATTTGTTTTGTTTTGCTTTTGTTTTTTGAGACGGGCCTTCTCTGTGTACCCTGGTTGTGTACCACCTGCCTCTGCCTCCTAAGTGCTGGGATTAAAGTCATGCACGATCACCACCCCAGCTTTTCTTTTTCTTTTTTTGCAGGGGGGGGGCGACATTCAAGACAGGGTTTCTCTGTGTAGCCTTGGCTGTCCTGAACTCACTTTGTAGACCAGGCTGGCCTTGAACTCATAGAGATCTGCCTGCCTCTGCCTCCCTGAGTGTGGAGGTCACAGGCATGCACCACCACGCCTATCTCAGAAGGAAGTTTTTACTCTAAGCTGAAGTACTCTGAGGTGGGTGGCAGGTCGGGGCCATGTTGCCGGTGGTGCTTGGCCCCTGTCGTGACTATAGGCTGGAGCTCAGCTCCAGGTGACATGGGGCAAGACAGAGGCTCTTCCTTTAGAGTTTTCCTCTCTATCCTGACATCCTGCTCCAAGCTTGGTTGTGTCTGCTCCGTGTCCCATTCTCGTCACTCTACGTGAAACACCCTGAGTGGGTATGCGAGTAGGGAGCCTTGCTGAGCCCCTGAGAACTGCGGCTAGAGCCCATTTATGATCTGTACTCTTGGCTCAGCGCATTCTTCTTTGGGTTTTGCACCAGGTCTTTCCTCATGGGGTGAGATCTCCGTCAGATGATGAGAATCACTCCAGCTAACACACTCCCCCTGAGAGGCCTGTGAATCCACGCGCTGTCTGTCCATGTGACTGTGACCCTCCTTTTCCTCTGTGCGTTATTTTTATCTTGGTTGGTCCCACTCTGAATGTGTCTTTTATTATAAATAATTTTATAGATGTCGGAGATTGGAATCCACAATGAATTCTAACTAAGGAAGGAGAGACAGTATTGGACGCATCCCTTCCTCAGGGAAGGGGCTGTTGCTGTAGGGATGAGACTGGACCCGAACATCATCTGCCAGCATTACCAGGGGCAGCTGGATTTTGGATTGGGGCTTTGGGTTTACTTTTGTTTTTGAAGCTAGGTCTTATGAGAACCAGGCAGGCTTGGAACTCACTATGTCAACAAGAATGGTCTTTTAAAATTTTTGGAAAGCACACACTTTTATCAAAAATACAGAACACTTAATGAATTCATGTATCATCCTTGCACAAGGCCATGCTAATCTTCTCTCTATTGTTCCAATTTTAGTGTGTGTGCTGTTGAAATGAGCACCCAAGGATGGTATTAAACTGGTCCTCTTCCCCTCCCACTCCTGAATGCTAGGATTGTAGGCCCGTAGCAGAGTGTTACACTTGTTAGGCACTCCACCAACTGAACTACGATCCCAGCCAGCATCAGCTTTTATGGAGTGGAGGTGGCCCTAGGTGGGGTAGGTGACAGGATCATAGAACACTGTATCCCTGAGACTGGCTTCTTAGGGCAGTGAGGGTGGGTTTGACCTGTTCAAGAAGAGTTTCGGGAAAGAACGAGAGTTGGAATGTTGGAAGTGTGGAGCATCCTGCTCTGACACAAGTGAGAGGCGAGGCCGGCCCCGATGGAGCTCTGTCCTGCTCAGCTCCTCCATGTTTGTTGACTGAAAGGAGAGTATTGCTAGAGTATGGGGCTGGCTTATCCCTAAACTCCAGGACCAGGAGAGTCCCTGTCCTGTCGTAGGGCCTCGCCCTGCATCCTCCCCAGTTGCCATGGCCTGGATTTTTGCAATCATCGCTGTGGGTCCCTCTCCCTTGACCACTGCCTCCCATTTTCCCTGTGGAAAGTTGACAGTGGTTACCCCATAGCCCGCCCCCTCCCAGGAGCCCCAGGTGGATTGTTCAGGGCTGAACCCCTGGAAGAAGCAAGCCAGGAGCCTACTGTCCATTTGCTGGCCCGGGCTCACTAGGTAACCACACATTCTGCGCTGTTGCTCTCTCCTCCCTCCTCGCCCAGTCTCCCCTCCCTCTCCAGCCTGGCTCTGCTGTTTTCATCTTAGCACAGGGCACCTTCCCTTTGAAGCCAGGTTTCCACAAGAGGCAGACACTGGGCTGGGCGGGCTGTTTGCAGTGCAGGCCAGGTGCCCACACTTTCCATGGCTGACCTCTGGCTGCCACCGTCCTTTCTGCTTAGACTGTAGCCAGTTGTACCCACTGCACTGTGGACAACAACTAAGGCACTGAAGGAAGGGCTGAGATTTAGTGTGCAGAGCCTGGGTTGTCACTCACGCCTGCCTGAACGTTGGACTCCAGCTAGCCAGCACCTTTCCACTTGTCCTGCGGCTTCTCTGCATCCAGCCTGGGAGGAAGGTCCAGCTGAGCTGCGAAGGGCTTGCAGAGTTTGTCCTGGCTCCTCATCAGAAGTATGCTGTTACTAGGAGACAACCAGAGCATCACAGGAGCCCGCAGGGTGAGCAACAAGGGAGAAGAGTGCTCTCCCAAGCCTGCTTTGCTGGCACCACCTGCACATAGATGTCCTGACCTGAGGACCTTTGTCTGGCTGTAGAGCAGGGAACTGTGAAGTGAATATAAATGAGAAACACCCCAGAAAGGGCCTCTTCTACAGGGGGCCTGGAGATGACCTGGGCTTCTTGGTCTTGGAACGTCAGTGTGTGTGTGTGTGTGTGTGTGTGTGTGTGTGTGTGTGTGTGTGTCTGTGTCTGTGTCTGTGTCTGTGTGTCTGTTGTGCATATGGAGGTCAGAGGACAAGCTATGGGAGTTTTCTCCCATGGGGTCCTGGGATCAAACTCAGGTCTTGGTGCCACCTCTAATCTGCAGAGCCAGTGTGCCTCTGAGCTTTGAATGATCTCACTGGCTCTTGGGACCCCTTTCAGGCTCAGAATCTTTGCTATAGAAATGCAAACCCAACAGGCTCAGGGTGCGATGTGCAATGCATTTGGGGCTTCGCTGCCACTTTCTCCCCTGGAGGAAACAAAACTTGTGATAACAGTGTGGGTTTGGTTGGCAGCTGTTCCTCAGAGAGGGAAAGGCTAGTCCCCACACTCCTCATCAGTGTGTCTATTCCCTCCGTTTATCCCTTCCCTAGAGCCCCTGGGCTACACAACCGCAAGGAAGAACTAGTCTTCTGCAGACTGTTGGGAACGCCACCCCAGGAGCTGACGCACCTGCAGTTGGACGCGGCATCCCCAGGCCCAGCTCTCTTTCGTGATCTTTTGTCTGGCTGTTGTGCCGGCCCCTGGGCTGACCTCCTGTCTCTAATCTGCCCCCTCTCGTCCCGCCTAATGCCTTCTGTGTGTCAGCACCCCAGTGCTTCCCGTCAAGTCCTTCTCTCTCAGCTCACTACGAACATCCTCTGCAAATACAGGGACCCTGAGAAGAGAATCCTGCCCATGACATGGGTGGGCTGTGTGGTACTGGGTAACCCGCAGGGCCTCTCTGAAGCCGGCATCCTTATTTGAAAAAAAAAAAAAGTGATAAAATGCCCATCAGATTAGAATTGTTTTTATTACTATTCAACGCTGGAATCTGAGCTTCAGGAGGTCAGGGCTATCTCCAGCTCACAACAGTCCCCTGCCTCCTGCCTGCTGCTCTGTGTCTCTGGCAACAGAGTCCTCCCACCTGCAGGGGAGGCCTCCTTCTGCCTCTGCTGGATTCACTGGGGACAGCCTCTGCCCCAGCAGGCTTTCCCAGCCTCTGACCTGACCAGAAGCTGCCCTCCCCTGCATCAGGAGAGCCCTGTCTCATACGACGGGCTGGGCCTTAGGGCATCTTCTGTGCCCTAATGTGCCACAGGGACACTTGAGCCTTTGCCATGCCTTCCTGTGATCCCTGGAGCTGTGAGCAGAGGGGACAGCGCATTGAAGTCAGTGACTCCTGCTTTCTGGCCACTCTCGCCTTCAAGGCACACCTTCCCAAAGGAAAAGAGGCAGGTGAGCCAGTGCCCACCTGGACAGGATGAGTGGCTGCTGACTCCCCAGGCCCTCCCCAGTAGCTAAAGCCTGATTGGGGCTGGAGGAGGGCACTTCAAGTTCATGGGTAAGGTGCCCATTGGAAAAAAAAAAAAAACAAACGTCTGGGCTGGGTGTGGTGGTACAGGTAATCCCAGCCCTGAGGCCGGAGGTGAGTGTTCTAGACCAGCCCGGGTTAGGAAGCAGGAACTTGCCTCAAAGCAACACCGAGGACACTTGGACCTTTGCCATGCCTTCCTGAAAATAATAGCTGGGCCAGATGGAGAAGGAGCACTGAAGACCCGTGTGTGTCACCCTGGCTTGTGAAAAATAAGCATTTCAAGTTCTTAGGACTTGCTCTATAGAGAGCAACCAACCATGTCTCTCAGTCAATCCTGGGGGGAGGGGCAGGCTTCCCTACCAGCCTGCCCTTCCCAATAAGTAAGATCTTGAGGGAGCCAAGTCGCCCCCCTCCCCCAGCCTCAGCTTATCTGTGAAGTGGGTGCTGTACCCTTAGGCCTGCTGGAATGGTTTAGGAGGTAGAGGTAAATCGTTTCAGTGTTAGCTAGGGAGTGGCTGTAAGCATTCATACTTTAGTTCTATTTCCTGTTGTCCATCTTCCCTTTCTCCAGTGACTAGCTACAGGCAGTGGCTTTGTCCCTAGGGCTGTGCACCCGTGTGTGTGTGTGTGTGTGTGTGTGTGTGTGTGTTTTATGACAGGAATTAGCCAGTAGGGCTTTGGCAAACAGCACTGTGTTGCAGCTCCCAGCCGCTGAGCCTGCAAGCTCCCTCCCCACCCCAGGTTTTAACAGCCTCCCCACCAAATTCTTGGTCCTCACTCCCCACAGTCCCACCCCAGAGGTACAAGTGAGGCAGTAAAGCCCCTCCCCAGCCTGGCATGGTCTCTGACTCAGACACCGTCTACCATCTAATACCTCCAGCACCCCATGGACCCTTCAGGAAGTCCCTAAAGCTCACAAATGAAAGCACCATGTGAAGCAGGCTACTTCCGGGCACTTGGCTGCACTAGGTACTCTGGGAATCCTCAAGGCGATAGACTGGTCTCCTCAGCACAGTGCCCCTCTGAGCTTGACAAACCAAGCCCGTTTGGGTTGTCAAAAGCAACAGGGAGAACATACAATGTTTGCACGCAGACTCAACCAGAGAGGCCATTCTTCTCCCATGGAGCACACTTTGGGATATTCATAGGCCTTGCCACCCCTCCTGTGGCTTATATCTATGTGTGTGTCCTGGTAATTAATTAGACCACCCAATCTGGGTATGTACAAATTCCTACATTCTGACTTCCAGGCAATTTATGCATAGGCCCAGTCTGCTGGGCACGCCAGTAGGTCACACACTGTATTCACCTGGGGAGCCTTAAAACCTCCAGATTTAATTGGTGTGCAGTTTCACCAGACATTGGGAATTTGCCAAGCTGCCCAGGTGGTTTGAAGGTGCAGCCAGCTATATGGATGGGTGCACACCAGTCAGGGTCAGGAAGATCCATTTGAATTTGAAATCTTGGAACAGCCCTAGCAAGGCCTGTCTCAAGGCCCCAGCACTGGCTAGTTGCAGGGCCTGAGCCAGGCTAATGCTACTCCAGTTCTAGCTGGGGTCATAACCCCCACCCAAACCATGGCCTGAAAGATTCTTCTCCCGGAGCTTCAGCTTGTGTGGGCATCATGTGGGAGGTAGGCCACGTGTGCCACAGTGTACGTGTCAAGTATAGATACAGAGATCAAACCCAGGTTTACAGTGCAAACACCTTCTCCTCCTGAGCCATCTTATTGGCCCCTCAGCCTTAGCTTTGGACCTCAAACCAAAGCCTTGGTTGAGCCTGATCACGAAACTGGCGCTGCCCTTTGTCCACTGCTAGCTCAGGATTCCAATAAATCATTCCCAGAACTGTAAAGCTCAAGCCGTCAAGGAGGGCAAGCCATCAGGGCTTGGTCCTGTTATAGAGAAAGACCCCAGAGTTCTAGGCAGGGAGCCTAGACCCTGCCCCTTGTCAGCTCTGCTGCCTTATCTTGCCCCTAAACCTCCCTGAGCCTCAGTTTCCCTGCTTATGTACCAGTACATAAGTACAGCGGCCCACAGCTGTTTGCAGAGAAATAAAGGAGATGACATCCCGGCATGTGCTGGGCACTTGGTTGGAGTCATGTAGAGTTGTTGGGGGAGGGGCAGGAGGCCTCCAAAGAGGTTCTCAGCTGGCTGGAGCTCAACAGTCCCTGCTGCCCTATGTGCCCTGTGCGGCAGAGCAGCCTGCACTCACCCTTCTGCTAGTTCACTTGTTTCTCCTTGCCAGGCCCCCAGCCTGACCGCCATCCCTGTAGCTTTATATGTGCAAATGTGAGTAGGAGGAGCCCTGTGTCCTGTGCTGCCAGTGTAGGGGACCAGCTAACCTTGCCAGCCACAGCTGGCGGCAGCCTTTCCGCTACGTGGACCCACTCCTGATAGGGCAGCTGCTGCTTTCGGGGCTATTTTCTCTTATCCTCCCTCTGGATGTTTGTAATCAAAGGGCAGTGTCCACACTGCAGCTTGTTACAGGGAGCCAGGCCCTGAGAGGAAGTCAGTGGTTGGCTAACACTTTCATGTCCTAGATGGGGAAACTGAGGTTGTAGAGGACCCATGATGCTTTCAAAGTTGGTCCCTTGCATTCTTCTCTAGAGCAGGGACCAACAGCTGTAGTTAGGACAACATCAGGATCAGCGCCCACTGACCTTACACCTTGGCTGAGTGCAAATCACAGGCCACATTCACTGCCCCCCAATCCCGGGGAGACTTGAGAGTCAGAATCCTAATAAGCTTGCCTGAGCAGCCACCAGGCCAGAATCACCGCTGTGGAGACTGTCCCAGCCCCAGGTCCGCTTTCCCTGGTCCCGCAGCAAATTCGCCTCTCAGGCCTCCCAGCCCTGACCAGTTTGCTTCCACTCCCAAAGGCACTCTCCAGCACAGCCCCGGGGGAGGAGACCGCCCGAAAAGGTCCCACATCACAGTTAGACACCTGGTTCACGGTTCACATCTCTGTCTGCTGCCTCTCCTGAGACTTCTGTTTTCTCGCCTGCAGGATGAGGGTGAGAACACCTCCCCCTGTGCTCTTAGGACAGGGTTCATGCTGGTACCCTGCACACAGAAAGCGTTGTTGCGAACGATAGCCTTGTCAAGACAAACCTTAGCAGCTGGGACGTGCCTCCGTCGGCAGAAAGCTTCCTCAGCATCTGTGAATCTCTGAGTTGGGTTCCCTAGCATGACATAGACAGGGCCTGGTGCAGCACTAGAGAGGGAGAGGAAGCAGGAGGGTAAGAGGGCCAAGGCTAACCTGAGCTACATTAAACTCCGACTTTAAAATTTTTATTCAAAAATTATTCTCATTTTATATGTATGGGTGTTCTGCCTGCATATGTGAATGTGCACCACATGTGTGCCCAGTGCTGTGGAAGCCTGAAGAAGGCATCAGGTTCCCCTGGAACTGTGTTAAAGCCTTTAGTGAGCTACCATATGGGTTCTGGGAACCAAACCCAGGGCCTCTTGCAAGAACAGGTGCTTTTATTCTGCTGAGTCATCTCTCCCAAGCCCTAAAATAACAAATTAGATATGTATATATTATAAATATATATTATTTATTTATTTATTTGTGATTTGTGACAGGTTCTCTCTCTGTAACCCAGGCTAGCCTTGAACTGCCTCAGCACCCTGAGTTGCTAGGATTACATCTGCCTGTTGAGCCCAGTGTCCACATTCGAAAGTGATGCTGAGAGAGGTAGAGAGATTTTTCCCAAGGTTACCCAGCCTTGAAATTGGTCAGCCTTTTGACACGCAGCCTCTGTGTGGGCGTCTGCCACCTTGATCCTGCTGACCAGCCGAGGCTCAGCTGGTGGGTTACACAGAGCTTGGCTTTGAAAGACCCTCCACACTCCCCAGCTGCTCCTCTCTGGCCACACACACTGTAGTTTCTGACAAATTCCCAACCCATTAGCCAGGCAGGAGAAAACAGGTGGCCCTACAGAGCTGCAACGCTCAGCTTCCCAAAAGTCTGAATGTCCCTCAGGGACACAGGCCCCAGGGAAGCTGCCACAGTCAGTCTAGAATGCTGGGCATTTGTTATGCTAATATGCATCGACACACAAAACCTCCCCAGTTTCTGGAAGAATTCACACTTGGAATCTTTGCCTTTGGTCCAGGCAGCCTGTGAACCTAACCCCATACTCTGGTGCTGGGTGGGTGCCACCAGGACCCTGCCCTTTTCCTTGCCTCTGCTCCCAAGTGTTCCAGAAAAGCTGCTGCTAGGGTCTCACTCTTTCCCTGCCTTCACTCTCTGCAGGGCCACCTTTGTGAGCCTGTCCCTGATGACCCTCAGAAAGGGTCCTGCCTCTTCGGGTTAGCTGTGGAGTGTCCAGCATTGCACCCACTTTCCACTCCGATCTCCTTCCCAGCTGCCGGGGAGGGGCTGCTCCTTGCGACCTTTCTTTCCGCTTTCATCCCTGCTGTGATGGAATGGGTCCAGAGGTCAGGGGCAGCCAGCTCGGGGCCCATCCTAATGAAGGAAACTGAATGCCTGGGCGGCCAAAACTGGCCCTTTGCAGAATGGCCAAAGGAGAGCCTGTCCTCCAGGCGAGCTGGCCAGCACTTGTTTGCCCCAGCCTGTTATTCTTAGACACGGACTGGGCCATGGGGCCCCAAAGGAGGGGCCCAGGAAGGGGAAGGCAACAGAAACCAGGTTTATTTAGGGTGAGCTGGTGCCCTTTATGGCACAGTGCCTTGAGAAATTGGAAGGATGAACAGTACCCACAGGGTGGGAGTCAGGGTTCAGATCCAGGAGGATTCTGGACTTGGGACCTTTCTGATCAGAGGCTCTCTCTTTCTCCCTCCCTCTTCACAGAAGCCCACACAGCTGCAAAGCTGCCCCCTGGGCAGCCACATGCTGACCCTATCCAGGCTTCTTTCTGCTGGATTCGGAAGGGCAGTGCAGAGTGGAAAGGACTTGGGAGACAGGCAGGCTGGCATGCTGGCCCTGCATACCCTCTGGTGGGCAAATCTTTGAGTCTCAGCTTTCTCATCTGTGAAATGGGAAGAATGGTATACACTTAGGTGCATCCAGAGTGGGTGGGGCCTGAAGCCCTTTGAGGGCAAGGCACAGCAGGTGAACACACTGGCAGGGTCCCTCTCCAGCACTTGAAAGGTCTAGGAGCTTAGGCTTGGGAAACTTGCACTGCGAATGCAGCTAGCTGCGTCCTGCCTGGTGGACCAAGAGGGGCGGAGCAGGCTGACTTCCGGCAATTTCCTCCTAGCCCCTGCAGAGTGGGCCTCTGGGACGATCTCACTGTCACCTCTCCAGCTGTGGTGAGCAAAACTACCCAGGCGGCATTGAGCGTGCTTGGTGCCCTAGACCCCCCACCCCCTTCATGGCCTCAGCTGATGCCTGGGGTTCACCGCAGGTCAGGTGGCTGCTGTGAGTTCAGGGTAGGGCGGCCCCTCGGAGGCCTTCAGCCTGGGAGAATGACGATAGTTTATCTGTAGCTGTGCTGAAACACCATGACCAGTGGCAGCTTGAAGAGGAAAGGCTTTATTCCATTTTACACTTCCAGGCAACAGTCCATCCCTGAGGGAAGTCAGGGCAGGAACCTGGTGGTAAGAACTAAAGCAAAGGCAGCACAGCAGGCGAGGCTGCTTACTGGCTTGTCCCTCGCTGCTTGCTCAGCCTGCTTTCTTATATTTATGCACCCCAGGACCACCTGCCCAGGTGTGGCATTACCCACAGTGGGCTAGCCCCCCGCCCCCCATCAACCAATAATCAAGAAAATGCCCCACGGGACCATCTCAGGGAGGCGTTTCCTTCATTCTGGTTTCTTCTCGAGTGATTCTAGTTGACAAAACAAAACGGGGCAGTGAGTGAAGGAATCAGCAGAGGATGCTGGTCCCCTGCTGCGGTTCTCTGAGAAGCACCTGGGCAACACCTGGGGGAAGAGCCAGGCATGGGGTGAAGCCTCTGAGACCCTGACAAGCAGCAGGAAAGCAGTCCCGCCGTTCCAGTTTCTCCTTTGCTTCTGGTTCCTTTGTGCCTTACGTCTGTAGATGAGGCCCTGGTGAGGCCCTGGCTGGAGGTGGTTTCACAGAGCTGCACAGCTGAGGTGTGGTGAGGCAGGGAGAAGCAGCTGCCACTGAAGCTAACCTGAAGCTGTCTGGGCTCCCCAGATAGACCTTCACAGGCGAACCTTCTCAGATGTCGTATGGGCCGACCTCCCATCTTGCTATGGGACAGGAGGAAACCAAGGGGCTGAGTTTCTGCTTCTGGGACCCACTCATCAAAGTGGCTGTGACCTCCCTGGAGAATCTGAGTCCAGGTCTCCCAGCCTCAGGTAGCCTTCCTGTGGTCCTCAGGCCTCTGCTGATGCAGCCACATCCACCTGTCTAATAGCCCCAAACACAGGCCCTCTCCTGCTGCTGGTTCCCCCATGTGTTTCTTTCTCCCTGGAAGGGTGACTGAGATTCTATTGCTCCTTGCCTCTCAGGCCTGGGCATGCGCACAAAGAGATACAGATGCACTCCGGCCATAAAAAGAAAGTTTAGAAATTAAAGAACAAGCAGAGAGAACCCAAGCTAGAGACTCAGCAAACACAGCAAAAGAGGAACAAGCCTTTGCCCAAGGTCCCCAGCAGAGGGGAAGTTGATAATAGCGATCAAGATCTGCCATGAGAAAGGAGCTACCCAGCAGGTGGCCGGGCAGCATGGGGACTGTACCTGTGCCGGCCACCATGTGTTTGGAACCTGCCCCTCAATGCTCCCTGCGTGGTAAGCACTTTTATCTCCAATTCATAGGTGGGAGATGTAAGTCTCCAAACTCTGTCCCTGGCCAGATCGAGAGCCCCTCACCTGGCATTCATGCCAGTCACAAAGCCAGCGGACTTGGATAGAAATCAGCTTTGTCAGGTGGTTAGATGCTGAGCAGGGAAGGGCTTCCTTGCCCGAGGCGGGTCTCCAGACCTCAGGTGAGTGCTTCACTGGGCAGGCCAGACCTTGGACGCATGTGATGAGTACTCGGGTCAGGTGTTGAGGAGCCCCTCAAGGAAGCAGCTAATTCTGCCGTGGGTGGTCAGAACAAGCATGGGGAGCTGTGGTCACCCCCAGGCCTCGAAAGCCGAGTCATGGTCATCTTCATACAGTTTCATCTGGGAAGCAAATACCTCGCCATCCCTCTACTTATGGAACTTTAAAGTTATTTTTGAAAGTTGCTGGCGAAGATGGATTAGTTGTTAAGAGCAATTGCTGCTCTTGCAGAGGACCCAAGCTTGGCTCCCAGCACCCATGTCAGGTGGCTCACTGGCCATAACTCTGGTACTGGGCATATCAAGTGCTTCTGGTCACCTCAAACACCAGCACTCATGTGCACGTACCCACACAACAGACCCACGGCCTCACAACACATAATTAAAAATCATAAAAAGAAATATTTTAAAAATATTTTAGGGCTGGAGAGATGGCTCAGAGGTTAAGAACACTTGCTGTTCTTCCAAAGGTCCTGAGTTCAATTCCCAGCAACCACATGGTAGCTCACAACAATCTATAGTAAGAGCTGGTGTGAAGGCAGAATGTTGTATAGATAATAAATAAATCTTAAAAAAATATTTTAAAGCTTGGGGCCAGGGTGTAGCTCAGTGGCAGACCACGTGCCTATCATGTTTGAGACCCTAGTTTGATCCCCAGGACCATAACAAGAAAAGATCAGCTATGTAGAGATAGAGAATAGAACGGTTCCCAGGAATTGGCAGGGAAGTGATGGGCAGAAGCAGGTCAGGGCAGATGAGCAAGTCTAAGGAGCAAAGGCACAGCCTAAGGCTGTAGCTGGTGGGAGCGAATCTTTGAGGTAGGGTTAGAAGAGGGAGGATGTGACATGGTAGCAATTATTATCATAGCTATTGCACTGTATATGTATCTTACTACAATTTGGGGGTTAGGTTTCTCCTACTGTGTAGGGGGTTGAGCCCAGGTTGTCAGACTTGGCAGGAAACACCTGTACCCACTGAACCATCTTGCTGGCCCACAATACAATTTATTTCTTTATTTCTTTGTATTTGAAAAATAAAAAGCTTGGGGGCTGGAGGGATGGATCACCAGGTAAGAGTGCTTATTGCTCCTGGAGAAGGCTCAGGCTCAATTCCCAACACCCATGTATTGTATGCCCAATGCTTGTCACCTCAGGGCCTCACAAGTTCCCTGGGAAAATTGCAGCCATATACTTAGTGTACCAATCCTGGTGGGACACCAGGGAGACACCTGCTGACAGCAAGACAAGGTTCCCTTCCTCACTGGATTTGTGCTAGGAGAGAAGGCTAGACACCAGTCTGAAGACAGGAATGTAAGGGCAGAAGGCAAACCATGTGATAAGTGTTGGACAAAAAGAAAACCAGAGTGGCATGGAGACAGTAAGAGAGAGAGGAATGTATTTCCTTCCTCTGGAGAGGGCATCTTGGGAGGTGACAGGTGACATGAGTTAAGCCTAGCGGCCATGAGGCTAACAAGACATAAAAGCAGAGTATGCTCATGATGAGGTGGGAAGGAGATTGGCTCATAGAACATTCCAGAAGCTGCCATAGTTCAGAGCTGGGCCTGGGAGGCTGGAGGGGACTGTTGGCAGAGACCTGAGCCACAGGGGCCCTTGGGCATGTGCTAGGTCGCCAGGGGCCAGAGGAGGCCAATGCTAGCACACGGAGAGAGCCCCTCTTCGAATTTGAGAGACTGCTGGAGTCTTCCAGGAAGAGGGGAAGGAAGTAGTAGCTTTAGTCTCAGACGGTGGCAGCAGGTGAGAACAGAGGACGTTTCTGCTGCTGTGAGGCCATAGGCTGAGAGGCTCTTCCTCCTGGGCTGGTCCCCCTCAGTGAGCTCTGGGTGGATGCCTGCATAGTTAGTGAAGCGCAGTGGGAATGGGGCTGAGAGACAGGGGTAGGCTTTGGGGGGAAATAGGCATTTACTATGCTGACATGTTGCCTTTGGAGGCCTCTCAGATATGGAGGCCGTGTTATCAACAAGTGGAAGCAGACATTCAGGTCTCTGGAGGTCCCAGGCCCTCATTCCTCCACAGTCAGAAGTGTGTGCTGCGGTAGGCCCTGCAGCGGCTCATCTGGGCCGCCTTGCCAAGGAATTGTATCCTTCTTGGCTAGCCATGAAAGGCAGGGGGCTTGTTTTGGACCACTTGGCAACATCATCCCTACTTTGAAGCCCCATGAGAGCTGCTGAAGTCTCTCTGCCTCCTGCCTTCTTTATACTTTCGAAGGTCTCATGGCTAGGAAGCCCAACAGCCTCCGCCAAGTGGCGGGGTGCAGGTGTGGGGGTTGTCCTGGGGCTCAGGGCAGGTGTCCAGGCAGGGTAAAACATGCAATGGAATTTAAAGCCACAGGTCAGACAAGACATACACACATGCACCCCCTCCCCAGCAAGGAAGAGGAGGGCAGAGCTTGAAGCACAAGGCAGAGCACATTTAGAGCAGAGGTAGGCACAGGGGGAAGCACGTCTCCTCAGGAGGCCTAGGTGGAGAATGCTGGGTCAGTGTTCACCGATTCAGAGCTGGTGGTGACTTTATGTAGGATGCGGCCATGGCAAATAATGATAAGGGGCTGGATGCCGTGGCGGGTCCCTGGAACCCCAGTACCCTGGGAGGCGGCAGCAGGAGGGTCAGGATTTAAAAGCTCTGCTTTAACCGAACAAACGATGCTAAAGTAGAACAGGCTGGAGTGCAGCTCAGCTGGTTACCTAGCCTGCATTAGGCTCCTGGGCTTGCCTCTTAGCACCACATAAAGCCGGACGTGGTAGTGCACACCTGTAATCCCAACTCCCGGGAAGCATAAGGAGTTGAAGATCATCCCCGTTACATATCCAGTTTAATTAAAGCCAGCCTGGAATACACGAGGCTCTGCCTCAGAAAGCAAACAAATGGGCAGGAGAGATGAGCTGGCTTAGCCATGAAAGACTAAAGACAATCAAAGATCGAACAATCAAAAACAAAGTAAGAGGGGAGGGAACTCCCCGTCCCTGTGAGAACCACAAGCTGTGATACTAAGTACAGGTCAGCAACAGGCTGGCCGGGGCTGTAGGCCACAGCCTGAGCAGGGGACCTCAACCTCTATGAATGAAGCCTTGTGCTTTAAGTTAGGACAGCAGGAAACCTGGCCTGAAAACAACTTCTTTTTAGGGCGTCACTGAACTGGCCTCCTCTGAGCTCAGCCTCTCCAGTTTCTACCTGAACACAGTGGCTCCTTTAGCCCTGGGCCGGGGTTTCTCCTTAAGTAGGAAGAACAGTGGCTCAGTGTCCTGAGGCCAGGCGCCTTTGGTTTTCCTTTGCTGAGCCCAGCCCTGGCAGAGAAGCCACAATGAGCTTGTGTGTGTGTGCCCAGAGGAGAGGCCAGCTCCTGCCCCCTGACCAGCTGGTTCCTCTGTTGCTGCAGCCTTCTGTTTATCCAGGGATAGACTGGGCAGGCCCAAGTAAGCTGGTGGCATTGGGCCCTCCTGGAGTCGCCCCCCTGCTCTGCCTTACTGAC
>CM053746.1:38094852-38116076 GCA_028658305.1 Pachyuromys duprasi | reverse complement strand
TGCTTCAACTGAGGGAAACACAGTCATTTGCAAACAGTCTGTGAGCAAACCAAAAGTCTCAAATTTTAAAATGCCCACTGCATTGTGAGACATACAGTACTTTGTGGTAGAAAAGTGAATGAACTGTTTCTAGGGGCAATGGTTTTCCTAAATCTCAAACAGAAAAAAACACCTAGACTTCCCAGAGTGTGTATGAAATGTGGCAAAGGCAGCCACTGGGTTCAGGAATGCAAATCCAAGAGACACATTCAAGGTAATTTTTTACCATTAGAAACAACCTTGAGAGCCTGAGCTCAGGGCACCAGAGCAAAAATTACAAGCTATTTCAGTCAAAGAACAATAGCAGCCAAGAGACACTGGGTTATAGAAAAAAAACTGGAATTAAACCAACCTATACAGTATAAGGATGTTAACATCAGAATGGAAGCCAGTGAAAGTTTTGCACTGGGGATGCATATTTGTTTACATCCCCACAGGAAATGAAAACCTGTGGATACCATCAAAACAAAGATTAGAACTGAACAGGAGAGGTCTCCTGAAAACCTTGGCCACTGACCCAAAAGCGGTTATTTCACTGAAAAGGTCTGTTTACAATTTCCCGCTATGAAAAAACCCACCAAACTGCTACACAGCAAGTAAACAGGAGGTTCAAGTGAAATGTATGTATCTTTCCCAGGGCAACACTGAAATAGAGAAAACCACGGATATGAAGGGCACAGCCACTTGGCTAGTGGCATGTGATGTTGGTACTGTATTCCCGCCATGAGAATCTGACACCACTGAAGCAGCCTTTACTAAACAGGTGTGGAGGGTGGCTGAATATGCAGAGATGACTACCTGCAGGACCATTCACTCCTTTACAGATGAAGAGCTCTCTGATGGTTCTATGCTACCTGGAGTCGCCAAGAAAATAAAGTTACTCAAGGCTTCAGAAGCAGATCTCAAGGAGATGCATTGTGAAGATATCAAGTGGCCTTACATCAAGGCACTGAAGCTCAAAGACCACGAGAAGATGAGCCCCGTGAGCTTCCGGAACCTAAGTAAGGTTGGACATTCACACAAGAGGAAGTTGGTGGATTATTCAAAGATCATACAATGCTGCAAAGGAAAGCCTGTCTCACTTAACTAACCCGGAAGTAGAAGAAGCTGTCAACAAACCATCACGAAGATCCAGAGACATGAGTGGGGAAGATCTGAAAGAAGTCTTTGGATTAACTGGTGAAGACATCATACCACCAAGACGGTGACTTGTAGCCATGAACTTATCGAGTAATTCCATTTGCTGATTTCTGTACTCCCCATCCCCACCTGGTTGCAGTCCTTGTTCTGAGAATCTCCTGTCTCAGTGTTGTATAAACACTGCTTCCCCAACTGTCCCATGGTCTAACAATAAAGTCAATCACTAAGCACAGGAGAATGTAATGGAAGTTTTGGTTTCTTTAAAAACTCGGTTATGTTATTTATGTAAATATGGTTTTGTTTTAATCCCAAGTGTGGGATTTTAGTTTGGGCTTTAGTTTGCCCATAGCTGAAAATTGTTATCATTCAGGGCTAGGTCTTTGACGGCTGGTAACGGCCTGCCTCATGCGGCACAGAGCGGCGTGGTCTAGGACTCTAAGAAAGCTACATGGGAAATCTCAGAGAGGAGTGGTATGCAGTGTTGGCGTGTGAGGTGTAGCAGTTTGGAGGACAGAGGAGGTCAGTGTGGCAGCTTGGACAGATGGAGAGAAACGTTTCGCAGTGGCTTTGAGGAGGCTGCTTGCCAAGTTTGCCATCAAAGGAGACTGGTATAGCCCCTAAGCACCCACTGACCCCAAACAGCCAGGAGAAAGGGTCTGCACCCTCTTTCCCCACTAACCTTCTCCCTCCTACTTAGGGTTGGGGGCTGGAAGGGAGAGGCTTTAAGGAACCCCAAATAAAGTAATTTTTAAAAGGAGTGGTACAGGAGAGAATAGGGCTGGACTTCCTGCCAGCCAGGAGAGGAGGAATTAGAAGAGGAAGTAGGGAATTTAGTCGTGGCAGCCATCCAAGAGGGACTAGGAGAAGGAGCTGAAGCAGGAAACCTACAAAGTCCAAGTATCTCTGGGATGAAGTCTGGGAAGAAGCCAAATTAGCTTAAAGGGTTAAGAACAGATAACTGCTCAGTTCTTGTGCTGTGAAGCTTGTTAATATGAGAGTCAATTATTTGTGTGATAGCTGAGGTAAGAGAGAAACTGAGAAACACAGTTTTATAAAAATAACCTTAACAGCGACGAGCCTCTTCCATATCACAGCAGGGTGCCCATGGTGAAGAACTGATTAGTGTCACTGAACTTCTCAACCTTATTAAAGCAGGGATCAAGACATTATGAGCAAAGCCTTTGCAAGAAGTTACAATGCAAGACATGCGCCACTCCTTGAGATGCAGAATTGTACATAGATGTACAGACACCACATATATAAGAAAAAATTCCCACCACACCTACCATAGGTAATGCCTTAAAACAGAAGGCAGTGACAATTTTGGAATTTTGGTTTCTTTAAAAAAAATACGTGTTTTTGTTTTAATCCCAAGTATGGGGATTTAGGGCTGGCCTAGCCTGTCCAAAGCAGCTATTATTTGCCTTGGGCTCCAGCAGAGGCATGTTTTTGCCAGCTGCAGGTAGTTTCTGTGACCGCGTGATGTTTGGAATGCTGGCAACTCTTCAGAGGGTGTAGAAATGCTAAAACCCTGGGAGGCGGACCTGGTGGTTGTTCAGGGTTTTGGCTGCAGTTATTGGTAGTAGGAAAGAAGTCAGATTCGGGGATCTCTCTCCCCGCCCCCATCTTTCTTTATCTAGTAATAGGGGGGGAAGCCAGGAGGGATAAAGATGGGAAAAAGAGCCCATAAGGTAGCAGAGGCAAGGGCCCAGGTCCACTGTGAGGTTCGAAACTTGGCACTTCCTGGGGGAGTCCATTCTTCCAGACCAATGATGTAGGCCAAAAGCCTTCCTCCCTGCCTGCTGCCCTGACAGAAACTCCTTCCCTTTCTGTGATGCTGTGACTCTGGCCTCTGCAACCTCCTCTGGAAACCCACACACAAGTGAAGCTGGTGGCCCACATAACTTCAAGTACAAAACACCCCGGAAGCAGACTCCATAGACCAGGGTCTACGCTCAGCTGGCTCCTGCTGTGCTCCTGACAGCGACCTGGACCAACCTCAAGCCCTGGTTTATTTTCCCTTCCTTCCTACTGATGCATCCTCAAGCGACTCCCTACTGAGCATCCTTTATCCACATCTTCCCAGACTTCAGGAGATGCCCACAGACACCTGTGTCCCGAGACCAAACCTTCCCGTCTTCCTGGTGTAGCTCATCCAGGGAGAGCAGGGCATGGCAGCCCACCCTCCATCTGTGCAGCATGAGATAAAGCCCGTGCACCAGTTTAAAAGAACCTCAAAAGCCGAGGAAAGCAGAAGCGACCGGACTGGAACTGGCCACAGCCCTATCTCTGCCAGGTAGGGCACAGACCCCAAGTCCCTCCTTTAACTGTGCCCCCTTTCTGATTACTAGCCTCCCCAACATGCCCAAACCTTCCTTTTTACACAAGAAGTGCTCAAGAGAATAAACTGAAGGGGAAGACTTTTAAGACCATACATGTTTACAGGAGCTGGGGTAAGGAAGCCAATCAAGAGCCATTTAAGACGGAGATAACCAGACCCTCCAAGTACACCTAATCCCAGGTGCCCAAAAGTTCACATTTTAACACTCCCCCCAAGGCGGGGGGAAGGGGTGCATTGCCATCACGTATTCACAGAAGACTAAGGTTCCCCCACAACGTTCTCCACTAGACTTCCCATCAGGCAAAGAGGGCCAGACAGGTCACAGACGTAGCCATGGAACACACCTCTCCCAGGCACCCAACTCTTTGACTCCCAGTGCCTTGGCACCCCACCCTTCTTCTTGGCCTTCCCTGCACCCCTAACTGAATGTTGCTCATATTTCTCTTCAAAACAGAATGAAGCCAGACAGGGGAGGTAGGAGAGCAAGACTGGGAAGGGCATGGAAAACTACGATGGACTCTGCCCAAAGGTATGAACAATGCACACGAGCTGCTCTGTAAGTCCGAGTCTGCCGGACCCATTTACCTGCACTCCAGATGGCTGGCCCACAGGGGTCTCTGTTCTCTCCAATACCCCCTTCCTACTCTTGAGCTTGAAAGGTGGCCAGAAAGGCTGGCAAGGACACCAAATTCTAGAGAATGTAACTGTCTAGTCCCTTCTCCTGCCGAGGAAGGGAGAGAACCCATCTCCTGAGAGCATCTTCCAACCCTTATCCAGAGAGGTAGAATCATTTCATCAGTATCCTAAATGCAAGCTTCCGGTCCTTGCCGTTAACTCCTGAGAGTGTCCCTCCCACATCTGGTCCCCTCTGCCCCTCACAAAGGGGCTGCAAAGTGCACACACAGCTCACCATGGGTTGTCACCCACAGCCATTGCCCCAAGCTCACTCCTCGCCTGTGTGCGCGCAGCTTCCTGCACATACACCAGCACGCACACACAGGGTGGTCAGAGGTACGTTTACAGAGTGAGTGTGGGGTCCTGCCTGCGCCTTCATCCTCAGGCGGGCCTGGCCCGAGGTCCAGCGGCCACTCTGGAGCCAGCCCTGACTCAGTGTTTGATCTCCAGGATGGAGGGGTTGTGGTCCAGTATAGCCAGGATGATCTTGTCCATGTACTGCCTCAGCCGGAAGTTGATCTCCTCCTGCTCCTTTAGGGCCTCCATTAGCTGAAGGGAATGAGAAAGGTGGATCAGAAACTGGGCCCAGGCTGGGCTTACAATAGACCAGTGACCAATGACAGGGGCCCCAGAACAGCCTGGGCACTCTAAGCTGGGACCAGAGCCTAAGGCAATTTCATTGACCTGGGGAGGGGCTAGAGCATGGGGAAGTTTTCACAAAGGTTGGAAACACTGGCCAGATTCACCTATAATCAGGGCTAATGTGTACGGTTCCTGGCACAGCGTTCTCTCTGCTTAGACACTGCCCTCCTCGCTCCAGCGTGCCCTAATCAGTGACTCCAACTGTGGCATTTAGGTGCTCCAACCCTGTGAAGTTAACTGCTCTCCAGGAAGCCAGAGAATGAGGGTGGGGGGTCATTTTCACATTAAAACGCAGCTGAGTATTTTGGTATCTGCTAGGGTGCTGGGCTCCTTTCCTGTTGCCACCGATATGACCTGTTATTTCCACAGGGAAGTGTTTATGAAGACCAAGTATATGAGAATAAGTACACACGTATGGAAAGTAGCTGCTTGAGAAACACTGGTCACCATCTGGGTTACGTCCCATGAGGACCTCTGATCTGAGCTCCTCCTCTGTGCTGCCTCCTGCTCAGCTCTGACACCAGGATAGCAGAAGTGGGCAACTCTCAGGGCCAGGCCTTAGCCTGCCTTTTGGGTCCCATGTGGTCTGAGGTTCACGGTCCCAGAAGGTGGGGTATGGGACAGGACCCACAGAATAGGGACCAGTTACCAATGTGAGAGTCTAAAAGAGTGAGGGGCAAGGCTACCTCATCACGAGATGCCGTGTCGATTTCTGCAGCCAGCGACTGGGCTTTGGTCTGGGTGGCAAAGAGGTTCTTTGCCTCATACAGGCTGAGGCTCAGGATCTGCCCGTTTAAGTCGTCGTTCTGGTCCCGCAGCTTGTGGTTCTCCTGTGGCAACAGAACAAAAGCAACCTGAGGTCTGGGAAGCGCCCAGAGGCCTCTGGAATCCACGGAGGGAGGAGCTTTTCTGGATTCTCCCTGCAAGGAGGAAGGCTCTTCCTGCAGGCAGGTTCTGGAACCTGCTTACTGGGAGCTGTTTCAAGATGCCCTTGACCCTGAAGGCAGCTGATACTACAGCTCTGCAGGTGCCTCCTCCAATTTTTTTTAAGACTTATCATTTATACAGTACTCTGCCTGCATCTATGCCTACACGCCAGATGAGGACACCAGATCTCATTAAAAATGGCTGGGAATTGAACTCAGGACATCTGGAAGAACAGCCAGTGCTCTTAACCTCTGAAATATCTCTCCAGCCCCGTCCCCTCCAATTTTTACCTATAGCTCACCCCAGAAACCTGGGAGCCCCTCCTGGGTGGGTGATAGCTAGCTGTACTGCAGAAGATGGCCACCAGGACTTCTGCCTGGGAAAATGAGCCCAGGTGTGAACCATGCCCAGCTTCTGGGGCACAGGCCCAGCTGAGTCTGAACCTCACTCTCTTCTTTAGGCACCGCCCCTTCCTGATCCTGTGCCTAACAACAACGGATGATGGCACACTATGAGAAGCAGAATCTCAAGACTTGGGCCCTATCTGCCAGAGGAAAGCCGCTCGCCTGAGTGTGGGATGGGACGATGGGCCCTGGCAATCAGGTAGCTGAGAACAGACATTAAAGGCGGCAGGGGGCGGGCCGCTGCCCAAGAACCCAACATGGCTGGTCCAGGAGCCTCTTCAAAGCCGCAGAACAGCGGCTCTAGGGCCTACCTGCTTTAGTCGCTTGACCTCATGCTCAAGTTCCACCTCCCGGGCTCTGGCATTGAACTCGCCGAGGCCGGAAGAGCTGCGGCCCCGCCCGGGCCGCTCACAGTCCAGCTTGTACATCTGCAGGTGCTCTAGTTCCCTCCGCAGGTCCTCGATGAGCTGCGGGGAGAAAAGCCTCAGCCTGATGCAGCGGCGGCATGGAGGGCGCCAAGCCCTAGGGGCCCCCGACTCACCTCCTGAGTCGCCTCCCGCTCCTTCTGGAACTCGAGGCGGTTCTGCCGCAGCTTGTCCATCATGCGCTTGTACAGGTCCATCTCGTCCTTGAGTCTCAGGCTGGTGTCCTCCAGCCTGTCAGACATGCGCTGCCGCTCCTAGGGCCAGGCAGACCCCGTCAGGGCAGGCATCCCGAGGGGGCCCTTGGACTCTGGAGGACCTTAGTGTGGCAAACGGACAGGCAGAGCAGCTACCCGGGGAAGTGCCCTCCCAGAACATTCTAGAAACACAGCGGGAAACGCCCCAGGCCCCTAAGGTCCTTCTGTGGTGTCAGGTAGAGCCCAAGAAAAAGCTGTTTGTCCAAACAGGAGCTAAGCCCACCCTCTTCAAAAAAATAAAGGCATTTTACAATATATAATAAAGATTAAATTTCTACTGTAGAAAACTTGAAAATTTGGAAATTCAGAAGTGAAAGTCATTCACTTTTCCTTCCTTTTTAATTAATAAAAAAAAACAAACACCTTGCTTCTGTTTATCTTTAAGACAAAACTCTTCCTGCATCCTCGGCTGGCCTAGTTGATGATGTACAGAGGAGGACCCTGAACTCTTGATGATCTTGCCTCATTTCCTGGGATTACAGGTGTGTGGCACCATGCCCTGGCACTTCTTTGCAGGGAAACCGTGAGTTCTCCACTGATGACAACCCGAAGGCCCTCAGACTGCCTCTCCATGAACCTGGCATCTTGCTGGGACCTGACGCTCACCTCATCCAGCTTCTCCGTCTGTGACTTGAGTCGAGTCACCGTGGTCCTCAGATCAGTGTTTTCTTCTTCTAACTGCTGCACCCTGGTAAAGACAGACGGCACAGATCACAGAGTCTGGAGCAGAAATGACCTCACAGAGAAGGCAACTGCTTCCAGGAGAAAAGAAACTATCAACTGAGAGTGACATTGAGACAAAAATAAATGTCGCGCAGGATAATTCGGGCCGGGCATCCCTGATCCAAAGATCCAAAGCTTCTGAACAAAGACATGATGCCACAAGCCAAGTGCCATATTATCATGAAACTATTTTATGTGCAAAATTATTAGCCAGGAGTGACAATGTCCGCTTTCAATCCCAGCACTCAGATGCAGAGGCAGGAAAACCTCTGCTGAGTTGGAAGACAGCCTGATCTACATAGTAAGTTCCAGGGCGGCCAGAGTTATAAGATGGAAATTTTAAAAACTAAATATAAATATATAAAAAGTCAAATTTTATATGCAAAATTACTTTCAGGCTATGTTACTTTTTAATTTTGTGCATGTGTACAGTGTGTGTGCATGTTCCTGTGTGTGTGTGTGGGGGGGGGGGGGTTACGCATGTGCCACACTGCAAACATGGAGGTCACCTTCACCTTGTTTGAGACAGGATCTTTCATTGGTTTGCCAGGCCAGGGGACCCTCCAACTTCAGGGGGTTCTCCTAACTCTGCCGCAGAACACTGGGATTGCAGACTCACATTGTTGTATCTGGTTTTATGTGGGTTCTGGGGACTCGAATTCTGGGTGCCAAGCACTCTACCACTGAGCCATCTCCCCAGCCCTATAAGTTATTTTAGAAACAAAGAAGCCAGGCCTGGCAGCGCACACCTTTAATCCCAGCACTCGAGGCAAAGGCTAGTGGATCTGAGTTCGAGGCCAGCCTTGAACAGATTTAGTTCTCGGACAGCAAGGGCTACAACTTGGCTTAGGGAGGTGGGGGGGGAAGGAAGAGGGGGTGAGGAATGTCATGCTTAGATGGATCCTATCTCCAAGACATGTATACATAAATATGTATTACAAAATCTGAAAAATTCTGAAAGCCGGCCTCCACACATACACACACACATGCATACACGTAAACCCACACGTACACACACAAAAATCCTTCATGAAACAATGAAGGGGGTTTCTTCAGGAGGACAGTCCTATGTCTGGAATGCCCGGGGCGCTCTTGTTAGTATCTGTAGTCTGAAGGCCACGGTCATATTTGCTTTCTCTCCTCTGTCTCTAGCCTTCACCTGGGATCCCCAGTGCTCACTGCAGCCATCTCTGCTTCAGAGGCATCCTCTGTCGGGGTGTTTACAGACAGCTGCCCTGCAGTGACCCCAGGGGCACTGCACCGGCGTTTCACAGGCAAGCAAGATGGCTACCAGAACTGTGCAGAACATCCGATTCTGCAGTACCCTCAACCCCAGCTGTTGGCCCACTCTACAGAGGCTTTTCTTGACCTTAATGAAGTCCTGGGGTACTCTAGGAAGGCCTGGAGAAGGCCTGGAGACGAGGGCCAGAGACCGTAAGTGCCGTCCACGCCTCCCCATGAACAGCAAACCCCTGCAGTTTCGGGAACAGAAGCAGTTAGACTGTTCTCGGAGCCTGGTGCTGTGTGTTCCTGCATCAGGCCCTGCTCACCTGGTCCTCTCCCAACTCCCTCTCTGGTCCCAGCCACCTGTCTTGAACTCATGGTCATTAAAGCAGGAGTCAGTAAACTGAGCACACCTTAGGACACCAGCCCCAGAGCCATTCATAAACAGCATCTTCTAGAACAGTGGTTCTCAACCCATGGATCGTGTGCTGGAGGGTGGGATGTGTCATTTGTCAAACATCCTGCATATCAGACATTTATATCATGATTCACAACAGTAGTAAACTTAAGGTTATGAAGTAGCAAAAGAAATAGTTTTATAGTTGAGGGTCACTACAACATGAGGAATTATATTGAAGGGTCGCAGCATTAGGAAGGTTGAGAACCACTGATCTACACCAGCAGTCCAAATTTAGCATGAGAAACTCTCAGGGAAGGAGTCTGGGAAGGGGTGGGGAGTCAGGCCTAGGACAATTGGGTAGTCTCCTAACCAAACTGCACTGGGTTAGGAATCACCCAATCCCTTGGAATCACCCAGTCCTTGTCCAGTATCCTCTTCTGCCACCCAGGCTGGGCTTTGCACCCTCTGCTTAAACACCTGGGGCCCAAGGATCCAGGGCAGTGGCTGCTCCGCCAGAGGCCCCAGCAGTCCCAGCAGTCCCACAGCTGCCTTTCGGTGCACAGTGTGCACAGCTGTGGGGCAGGCAGAGAGAGGGCGGGAGCAAGGGGTCACCAGTCGGTAACACCAATGTGACCAGGGCCAGTGTTGCTCCTCCTGCCCCTGGGCTTGGGTTCCAGCAAGGAGATGAGGCTGTATAGTGCTGGCCATGGAACCTAGGGACATGGCTGTCTACTTCCCTAAGCCCAGGGACCCCAGTCTCAGTTTACCCATGCTCAAATTCAGGAAAGAATCTGACAGCAGGGGGAGCTCCAGGCCTAGAAATGAGACTCTGCCTTCCAATTCGCCTCTTGACACTTCCTCTGCCCAACCACTAGGGCTACGGTGAACTTGCTTACTCCTTTAACGTATCTGAAGAAAGACAGGCTCAGCTTTACCAGAAACACTTGGGGCCAGCAATAGTCCAGGGCCACCAGGGCAGAGCGGCGCAGGGGGGACAGATTGGGGGGGGCAGGGGCGCAGTGGGGGCCAGGGGCAGAAAGCCTGGGGCCCACCTGGTGTTGAGCAGCTCCAGCTCCACGCCCTTCTCCCGCTCCAGCTTGCAGTAGACCTCACGGTGTCGTCGGACTTCCTCCTCCAGTGCCTGCTCCGCTGTGGTCTCCTGATCTTTCACCATCTCCTCCAGCTCATGCACCCTGAGGTGGGGCACAGACAACTTCAGCCAGGGTGCACTCTCGTTCCATTCAAGAAGGCCCGGGCCCGGACCCCGCCAGAGCCACTAACACATTCACGGGGATGGCAGAGGGTATGCCAGGCCTAGGGCCATGAGCTTGGCTGAAGGTAAATCGGGGACACTGTGATATCTAACGAGAAGTATGTCAATGTCACTCAAGGGATAAGCAGGGTTAGTGAAGAAACTCCGGACAGGAGCAAAGCCAGCGGGCCTGACCACAGCTACAAACATGGCTTCCAAGTTTTACCCTTTCTTTTATGTTGACTTCTTGCCCAGCACCCTCCATTTACTTAGGTGCTTCCTGGCAGATGACCATAAGAAATCCAGAGCCAGGAAAAGGTCAGGCCCCTCTGTGACTATTGGAAGCCCAACAGTTCACAGTCCCTCCACCAGGCTGAGCTGAGTCACACACAAAGGCTATGGAGGAAGGGCTAGACCTTCTTGCTTCTGGAGAGGTGAGTCAGCATGGGGGAGCATCCTTCCCAATGCCTGCTGCCTGTCTGTACCATCACCACACCCAGCACCACCTGGGCCCTCCTGCATTCCGCTCCTAGCGACATGTCACAGGGGCATGTTCTCAGGAAGGGAGGCCAGGCTCTAGTTACTTGAAGTCAGTGGTTCTCAACCTTCCTAACGCTGTGACCCTTTAATACAGCTCCTCCTGTTGTGGTGACCAACTACGACAGTATTCCGTTGCTACTTCCTAACAGGATATCTGATATGGAAGCCCTGCAGAGGTTTGGACTCGCAGGTTGAGAACCACTGTTCTCATGCAGTGGGCGTCAAGCTTGGGGCTGTACGCCCAGAGCGGGAGCTATCAGGTCTGAAACCAAGGCAAGCGCCTCAGAGCCGGGAGACTGAGGGGCTTCTCCAGTGGCAAAGGGGGCAACCCCACCCCTCCCCAGGGCCACCCTGCACCTGACCTGTGCACCAGCTGCGTATTCTCCTGCTTCAGCTTGCTCTTCAGGTCCCCACTGGTCAGGCTGTCATTCTCCAGCTCTGTTACTTTTTTTTCCAGGAAGCTAACCTGCAGCATGGGGGCGGAGCGGCAGGGTCAGGCGGGGTAGAAAAGGCTTTCGAAGCTACAGAACTGAGAACCTAGAAAATCTCATGACAAGGTCCTCCAAAGGGCCATGCATAACTGAAGAGTCCCATTACAGAGGAGGGGGCATTTGGCCAGTGCCCCTCCCTGCCCTCAACTCCTAGGTGAATGTAGGTCCAAGTCCCCAGAGAGTAGCCAGGGCACCTCCCCCCACCCCCCACATCCCAGGACCATGCAGAGTCCCAGGGCCCACCTTCTCTGTGATGTCGTTGTCACAGGAGTCGATGCTGTCTCGGAACAGGTCCTCAGTGCTGCCATTGCTGCTGCTGAAGTTGCTGTTGTGCATGAGCTGCCTGTGGAGGCGGGGCACACCTGCCTGAGTCTACCACACTGGGGCCCCAACTCAGTGCAGGGGCTGCCGGGAAAGAGGTCACAGGGGCAATGCTCCATCTGACCTTCCAAATGACTGTCTATGCTAAGGACAGTGGACAGGGCAAGCCCAGGTCCTATGCGGAACGGAAAGCACCAACAGCCATGGGCTGGACTGTGGTTCTCAGAACACCCTAGAAGGCCCACTAAGGCTGAAACACCGAGGATCTGAAGATGCTGACCCTACTAAGTGGGGACATGGTGGCAAGGGCAGGAAAGGGGCTATACTCTGCCCTTACTGCTGTCTCTTCCACTGAGCTGGGGAAGCAGTCACTTGGCTATGTGCAGGGCGCGGGCTAAACCTGGGCTGCTACCACGGAGCCCTGGCCCCAGGACAGCAGAAGCAAGCAATGACGGCGGAAAGCACTCAGCTCTGTCTCCCAAGAGGGTCTTACCTTCCAAAAGCTGTGCTTGAGATCTTCCGGTTGGGGCTAGAGAGAGAAAGGGGGACGGGGAGGAGACACAGTCACTGAACAGAAGGGCCATTTCCACTGGTCCATTTCCACACTTGCCCATTGCAAGACACTAAGGTATAATGGGATGAAGGGACATCATTCATCAGCTTGGTGCCGAGGTGCTGCAGGACCACCCCAGGACCAGCCCTGCTGGGCACCTCACCACTCGGGGGTTTTGTCCTGGGCGGACCCCGCCCCGGTCTGCGGCCTCACCTGTTGGCCTTCAGGTTTTTCAGCCGGGCCTCCAGGTCATTCAGTAGGTTGATCTTCTTGCAGCACTGAGAGCAGTACACGTCTAGCAGCTCACTGTTGTAGGCATGCCGCATCCTCCTTGGGGTCTGCCCCGCGCTGGACCGGAGGCGGGAGGAGGTCATTCTCTATGCTGCTGGCAGGCTGTGCCCTGCCCACCCCACTGAGCTTCCTCAACCTCGTTCCCCGAGGCTCTCATTTCTACTTTGGGGTAGAGGAATGGATATAAACCATAACATTCCTTCCCCACGATTGTCAGAGAAAGCAGGGGAAATGAACCCAAGTAGCAGATAAGGCATACTGAGAGCTAATGTCACAGGAAGCACTGACTCAGGGCAGGTAAGAAGGGGCAGGGCTGTAGAAGGTCACTTGGAAGGGCCCCTTAACACTGAGGTTCTAGGAAGCAAGATGACATAGACACTCCTTATAGGGGCATGCAAACCCCCAGACCAGAATACTGTTTCTTCTCCAAGATAAAAGGGGGCCATTCCCCCCCCCCAAATCAGGATATGAAAAGGCGGCACCTCACATGCCAGTAGAGCCATGTAGCCCTGGACAGAGGGAGGATGTTCTTTGCCTGTCTGACCCACTGGGATGAGGCTAGACTGGTTCTGGCATTTCCATGGACTCGAAATGCCACCCAGAGCAAGGGACCACCTGGAGGACACTGAAGATCCCAGATCTGAGTAGACGTTGGTTCTGGTCTCATCATCGGGGCAGGGGCTGCTGGGGGCACAGTCCACGTCTTCCCCTTCTCCATAGTCTTCAAACTGCTCCTCGTTGCTGATGAGAGAGGCGGTGGAGTGAGTGGAAAGGTCTGATGTGGTCATGGATGGAGTGAGGACGAGGGACCTGAGGGGCCATAAGCACCCAATTAGTGAAGGCTGGGGGCATGACCTGCAGCTTCTGGGGGGAACCAGCCTGGCCCAGCAGACGGCAGGAGCCTGCCTAAGTCTACACCTTTTGACATCGGGGACCTCGTCTATGTGGGGAACATCCCACATAGAAATTTCCTCCATTAGGAATATGCAAATTGAGCCATTCCCAAACAGCAAAACACTGGCTACGTCTTCACAGTTCAGCAACAGCTAGATTACAATTACACTATAATTATATTTAGAATATGTTATCACTAAAGCAAATCATTAGAGTATCAAATGATTGTTGAAAGGCTTATAAACATTGGCAACAAGGCCAGAGAAATATCAATGGTTAAGTTAAACACAAACTCTGAGATTTAGTAATTTATAAACTTATTTTGGAACAGGGTCTTATGTTGAGAGTGATGGTGCACACCTTTAATCCTGGCACTCAGGGGCAGAGGTAGTTTTATCTTTATAAATTCAAGACTAGCCTGATCTACATAGATCACTCCAGGCCGGCCAGAGCTATACAAAAAAAGAAAGAAAAGAAAAAAAAAGTAGAAAACAAATAGTAACATGGTAGCAGAACTTAGGTTAAGGGTATGGGCTATTTCCTCCCTTCTCACTTTCCCCATCTTTTCCAAATTTTAATTAGCTCTTTATTTTTAAAAAAATTATTACTGTTGTTATATTTGGGGGGAGGGGCACACCCGTGCCATAGCTCACAAGCAGAGGTCAAAGGACAGGAGCAGAGTCTCTGCTTTGTGTCTGCAGCATCCTCCAGGCCAGTTCGCCTGGTAGATGCTCCTGTCTCTGCAGAGTGCTGGGATTACAGCTGCTCACCACCACATCCAGCTTTGCAGGTAAGCTCTGGAGCACAGACTAGTCACCGCAAGCGCCTCTATCCACTGAGCCAGCTTTTTATCATGACAATAACAGTGAGCTACAAGGTGAGATTCAGCCCCCAATTTGTAAAAGGGCATTTCTAGCCCCAAGATGCTTAATTCTAAAGAATACTTGTCAGAGACCCCAGACTCTAGGACTCATGGGTGACCTATGTGATGCAGGAGGCCTGGTTGGGGCCATCTCAGCTCATAGGCTGCCCATCTTTCCAATAGTCACAAATCATGACTTCCCTAACTCAGTCCACACAGCAGGGAAACTTGGAAGGGCGGTGACAGGGGCATTGATAATGACACAGGACCCGACACATGGGATGGGCATGCAGGTTAGTTGTCAAACATGGCCCCAGGGAACCCCAGTTCTGCTTAAGGATCACAGCACTAATGACAGGGTCCCCTGGCATTCAGGGTCCCCTGGCTCTGTCTCCCCTGGGGGGATGAAGGGCTCACACTGCTCCTTCCCCTCATAAATGTCAGCAGAACTTCACCAGGGCTGAAGAGACTGCTCAGCGGTTACAATATATTGTTCTTAAGAGGAGCCGAGTTCGGGTCCCAGCATCTGCAAATGCCCCTACAAACTCACAATCTCCTTCTTTGGCCCTCCACATACCCAAGTGCACATGCACACGATTAAAAATAAATATAAGTAAGTCTTAAACACTCAGGCCGGAGAGATGGCTCAGTGATGAGGAACACTTGTTGATCTTGCAGAGGGCCCAGGTTTGGCTCCTAGCATCCACATGATGGCTCACAACCATCCAGAATTCCAGTTCTAGAGAACCCAACATCCTCTTCTGCCACGTGTGAGCAATAGGCACACATGGTATATACACATGTACATATGTGGTACACGTATATACATGCAGGCAAAACATTCATACATATAAAAATAAATCTAAAAACAAGTCAGATGTGGTGGCACATTCCTTTAATCCCAGCACTTGGGCGGCAAAGGCAGGTGCATCCCGGAGTTTGAGGCCAGCCTGGTCTACAGGCTGAGTTCCAGGACAGCCAGGGCTACACAAAAGAAAAATGTCTCAGAAAAAAAAGTTGTCAATTTCATTTGGTTCAGCCACTGCTAGAGCTCCTTATTCCCCCCCCCCCGAAAGGAATTACCTTTTTCTGGCACCAAACTAAACATCAGCACTCCTGCTCTACTGAGAAGTCAGTCAAACATTCAATCTCCTTTTCCCAGTGCTGGGGGACTTGAACCTATGGCTGTACTGGACAACTGCTCTCTCAGTGAGTTACATACACAAGCCCAGCCCGCTCAGACCTCACTACTGTCTAAAACACTTCTGATGAGAGCAAATCATCAACACCGAAATACAGACTGCAAAAGTAAACGGAAAGTAATTTAAACGAGAAATCCCTGACTTCCCAGCAATCATCAGCTCAATCTCCTAGATCCTTTCCCGGGCATTTCATAATACATCTTTGTAACCAGGTTTTTCTTTTCTTCCCTTTTCCCTTTTTAAACACAGGGCTGGGACACCATCTACTCAGGGCCTCACCTATGGTAGGTTAAGTGCTCTACCGCTAAGCTATGTCCTAGGCCCTGTAACCTGCTTTTTAAAACTAACCAAGATCATACATCCTACATCACTGAGCGGTCATTAGAAGTGGAGTTCTGAAAACCATGCATGCTGGTACATGCCTTTAATTCCAGGAGACAGGGGCAGGCATATCTCAAGACTAGCTTAGTCTACATAGCAAGTTCTAGGCCTGTCAGCAATACAAAGTGAGACCCTGTCCCAACTTTCCCTGCCAGAGAGAAATGACTTTTGCACAGCAGCCTGAAATCCCCGATTTACCCCTCCTATGCAGAAACCTGTGATCCTCTCAAGGTGTCACGTGTGCTTTCTGGGGATACCTCCCAGGACCTGCGGTTCTGGACCCAGGGCCACAGCCGGTTCTGTTCACTCACTTGTCCTCTGGCAGGAACAGGGCCCCCAGCTCGGGCTCCTTCTCCTCGCCAGAACTCACGACAGATCCCTCCGGGCCCTGGCTGCTCTCCATGGGGCTGTCCATGTCTAACTCCTGGGGTCCCTCAGGCAGGGCCAATGTCATCGCTTCCTCCTCGTCTTCCTGGAAGAAGTCAGGTTCCCTGAGGAGGAGCTCGCCATCAGCAAAGGTAGAGCTAGAGATGTCGCTGCCCTGGCCAAGACAGAAGGACAGAAGGACAGAATGAGTGAGGCTGGCTCCCCGAAGTCACTACTCACCAGTCTACAAGAACATCTGCGGGGACTGGGGGTCAGGAGGGCCAAGAATTCCACGCCAGATATAAAGAGGACCTCCCGTGGTGGTTGACTCACAAGAGTTCAGAAGGGCGTGTCTCCTAGGCAGAGTCACCCCATAGAAAAGGGCCACAACCAGGCCAGCTACCTTCCGAAGACTGAGTGGCCATGTTGAAGCCCTCATCACTGTCTACACAGGAAGCCATATGCCTCCCCGAAGGCTTCTTGGTCATCTGTCCTGAGGGTGGACCCACCCCAGTCAGCTTTGACCCTGAGGCAAGACGGTACAGGGAAGTCTGCATAGCCAGGGGCCACCCTCCAAGACGCTGTACCTCAGCACCTCAGCACCCTCTTCTGTAAAGCCAAGCCAGGCTCGGTGTCACACGCCTTTAATCCCAAGACTGGGGAGGCAAGAGGATCTGGTCTCTGAGTTTGAGGCCAGCCAAAGCTACACAGTGAGACCCTGTCATCCTCCTCCCCCAAAAAAACAAATATAAAAATGACAATGGACTTTTACAGGACCTTTGTGTCCACTGAATAGTTCCTGCTTGCCTATGGCACACAGTAGGTGCTCCCAGCACTCAAGGAGGAAAAGGCAGGAGGACTGTAAGTTTGAAGTTAGCACAATTCACATAGTGAGTTCTAAACCAGCCAGGACTACCCAGTGAGACCCTGACTCAAAAGAAAATAATAATAATAGTAATAATAATAATTACTATTATCTATCTATACCTTTTTTTGCCTTAAGCCAAGTTGTCAGCCGTTTCCTCAAAACTGAAACACCCCCGTCTCCCAGGGAACCTCCTTAAGACAGACGATAAACTCAAAAGTTTCAGGAACTCCCTGAAACTGGCCAGATTCTCTCAGCTCCTCCCTCCCAAGAGAGACTGCTGAGAGTCACTCTCAGGCAAGCCAAGCTCACACAAATCTAGTCAGGTAGCCTAAAAGCAGCAGAGGCCAGCGGAGCTGCTAGGAAAGGCTTAGCCAACTGAGGCACCTGGAAAGGACACCCTCTAACCTACTGAGCTACCTGCAGGCTGTGCAGTGTGCTCCAGGGACCCAGACTTCGGTGAGCAGTATCCTGAGGTGGACTTTGGTAATATTCTTCTAATAACCCCAATGAAACTCACTGATTCACTAGATGGGCTTTGTTGGTATCTGTATCCCTAACTTTGGTCTGTCATGGGCTTCCTATACAGAGTAAGTAGACAGGGAAAAGTCTATCACACACCACCAGCCAGGATCTCTCTTGCTGACATCATCTTATAGAAGAGTTCAAGGTTGGGTTATTTAACCTAACGTGAGGAGAAGCCTCGGCAAACCATTTCCTGGGGTGCTTGGCTTTTGAGAGGGTGGGCACTCCCAACAGCTCTACTAATCCTATGGCATACTGTATGTCTAGGGCTGACTGAGGACTCCACTAAAAGTCAATTCCCTCAGATCCCAGAGCTGCCAGAGCATAGCTATGAAAGCCTCACACAGTCTCCACAACAAAAGGTCCAGGACACCAAAAGCAGCCACTTGAAGACAGGCTAGGCCTGTGCCCTGAGGAGACCAAGGGGCTGGCTATTCGGAGAAATCGAGTAACAAACTTGGTTCCTGTCTATGCCAAGACTCGGTTAAATACAGATGGACCAATGAAATCAGCCCTGAGCAATCCCAGTGGTAGAGGTCAGGCGGTGAACTAGTAAAGCCATCCGTCTTCCCAGGGCCTTCCTCACCTACACATTACTACCCCAAGCACACACGGCTCTTAACTCACTGAACCTCGTCGGC
Source organism: Pachyuromys duprasi (assembly GCA_028658305.1). Lineage (NCBI taxonomy): Eukaryota > Metazoa > Chordata > Mammalia > Rodentia > Muridae > Pachyuromys > Pachyuromys duprasi. The sequence continues at coordinate 38,097,698 of CM053746.1, read as the reverse complement.
ATGCACGAAGCTCACCTGAAACAGCAGACAGCAATGCAGCAGAAAAGCAGGGCACAGCGAGTCCATGCCGTCCAACTCCTGTCTACGAGCACCCTGGGACGGCCGTCTTTATTCCCATTTTTCTGATGGGGAAATAGGAGCTCAAAGAGGAGCCTGCCAGAGTTCTGTCTTGGTAGGCTGGGCAGGGGGCCACGCCTGCTTCTGGCTGCCACACACTCTGCTTGTTCCCTCTGCCACTGCTACCCTCATACTTCACTGGCTCCCAGAGCTGGGTGTGACAAGGAGGTGAGTCACGCTTAGAGACTAGATGCTGGAGATGATGCCCGGGTGCTCCTCCTAACGCCAACAGTCCACGTGCATCCCTCCCCGCCCCCACGGGAGGCTTAGCACAGGGACACCCGGGGGAGAGGAGGGAGGAGGTGGCCCTCAAGGGAGCACCATGAGCACTCTATGCCATCCCTACTGTGAAGACCTGCAACTTTCACCTGACCAGCCAGGCAGGGAGGCCCGTGCCGAGCTGTTGGGAATGCCGCCATCAGCTACCCTTTCTAGACGGGAAAGAGCCCACAGCACACAGGGGCTCACCCGGTCCTTCAGCTAGCACCCCACAGCAGTACCGTGATACTCCTGCGAGCCACACAAGCTCCTGTCAATCACAGGAAGGACAGAAGACAGACCCCAAGCGTCCCTCCCACCCCAACAGAGCTGGTGAACGACCCTCCTTCCAGGTGGACTTTTGAGCAGAGGACACATCTGTTTGTCCATCTCTCATGGCTCCCTGAGAGCTGCCATGAGGGGTACAGGCCACAGGTGTCCATTCCCATCTCATCTAAGGCATGAGAAAGAGCAGGCTGTGAGCAGGCAGGTGGCTCTCATGGAGAGCCACGCCAGACTCGGACGACCAAGTGTGGCGCTCCATGTGCCCCCAGCTCTGTGTCCACAGGTGCATGCCCACACGCTCACTCAACAGTGTCTTTTTTTAAAATTAACTTCTCCCTTTATTAACACCTTTTCATTAAACCCACAACTGTTTGACTAAGGCAAGTGAAAAATTTAATTATAACTTCAAAACGAATTCCTGCCACTTCCTCCCAAATTAAAGCGGCATAAAGGCAGCAACAGGAAAGTAAGTGAGCTAGATGGTACTGGTCCCCTGCCTGTCCCAAAGCAGCCCTCCTTACCCTGCTCCCTCCCGAAGGCCAGACCCCTGGGGAAGAGTGAGGGCAGGGCCGGGCCAGGCCAGCGGCTCCCACCCCAGACCCCTTAGGAAGGCAGGCAGCTTTTGGAAGTACAGGCGAGGCCTCTGACCCCAGGCCTGTGCCCCTCCTCTCAGGCAGGGAGAGCCAGTCACACAGAAACCTCTTCTGAGCCAGCAACGCTCCTCCATGACTCTGACATTGCACAGGAAAGGGAAGTATTCCCTCGCAATGAAACCACTCTCACAGGGTTCTAGGTGGTCCGGGATGCGGGCTTTCAGAAGCTCTGGGCCACCCTATGTTGCTCAGGCCAGGGCCCCAAAGGAAAGAGGGGCTCTGGGCAGACACTCCCTTGCTGTGTGCACTCAGGAGCTTTGGGGACTGTGTAAGAGCTGAGGATGAATTGCCTGGGGATGCCGCACAAACTCTACTCGGGCTGACGCAAGTTACAGGCCTCTGTGCTGAACGCATGCAAGGCTGATGTCAGCAGCCCCCAGGTGGTCAGAGTCTCTCCCAAAAGTGCTGTGTGTGACGAGACAAGGGACAACATTGTTATCATCCCACCTGACCATCATGCTGGCTGGAGACCCAGAAAAGTACACATCCATGTCCTGCATCCCTCACGGTAGTCAGGACCCGTCCTGAGGGCGGGCAGGGCAGGAAACAGGTATCCCAATAGGCTGAGTTTCCACTGAGAAATATCAGTGCCCAGAGCAGTTTCTGAGACTCTAGCCCTCAGAACTTTCTTGTCCTGATTGTCAGTATTTGTGTGTGTTTGTGTACACACACGCCCGCATGCTTGCACGTGCACATGTCTACACTGGAGCATCCAGTTGCCCTGGCATCCAGCACAGGCCCAAGCCTGGAGCTTCTAGAGGCCTCCTCAGTCTGTACAGAAAGGCTATGTCCGGTTGTTAGGAAGCTTCTGGGGGTCAGTGCCCTTAGCAGGGCATGTATGGCTGTCTGGGGGTCCCTCTAGCTTCCCAGGGCTCTGTCTCTGAGGAAGCAGAGGTGACCCTAAGTACAGAGCTCCTGTCCTTCCAGGTCACAGAGACTGTACTCCCATGAGCCACCATGGCTTGCCGTGTCCAAACTCTCTCAGGGACACTTTTCTTTCCCATCCTTGGGGTCTGAGGGGTGAAGGAAGATAAAGGAGATGCAGTGTGCCCCTGTGTAAGCCCAGGTGGACCTATGTGGCTGGAACCAGTGGAGGGCACAGCTGTGGAGCCTGGCAGTCAGTCCTGGTAGACTGGGCCGCTCACAAGCCCTGTGTTCCTGGACAAGAGACCTCCTCTATGAGTCCCTGGGATTTCCCCTGGAGAGCAGGGACTGTTATTTCTGCCTTCAAGGCTTCCTGACAATTTATACAAATACCAGTTGGCAGCTGCAGCAGACTGAAATCAGGCCTGGCAAGAGGCTGGAGGCTGTGTGCTCAGAGCCTAGGCTGTCCAACCCGTCTTAGGTCCTTGGCTGGTCAGCTAGCAAGATCCTGACAGGTATATATGGTTGGGCCTGGGGATGAATCCAAGGACAGGGGTTGCTGGAGACAGTACTGAGCCCAAGCCCAGGGAAATAGGACCTAGCCAGCTGCATGCCCTAAGTGTACCCACCTCCACTTTGTCCTCATCTGGGGATGGACAGAGCTGGCAC
>CM053746.1:38076265-38094752 GCA_028658305.1 Pachyuromys duprasi | reverse complement strand
CATGTTTCCTGATGGTCTTAGGCAACTCCTGCTGCTCAACCCCACGGGGTCACAACCCACAGGTTGAGAACCAATTATCTAAGCCTTACGTGGACTCTGGCGTGGTCACTGCCCAGCGTGTGACCACTTCACCTCTTGAGGACCACTTCACCTCTTGAGGAGGCCAAAAAACATGACCAAGAGGCAGCAGGTGCTGGGGACGTGATCTAGAGTGGCTTCAAGTCCCACTCTACCACTGCAGCCTTCGGTGTGTCGTGTGTCCTCCCCTCCATCCCCTCCACCCCAGTCTACACAGCTGAGAAAAATCACCGTATGAGTTAAGTGAACTGGTAATCGTTGCGAGCAGTCGGTCTTAGAATGCACAGGAAAGGCCTAATAACTGTGAGCTACTACTGTTGTCGGTATCGTAAAGGGCGGTGCTCAGGGGGTTCACCTGAGCATCTTGGGAGGCTCTCCCTCTGACTGACCCCACAGTGATCCGCTAGGGCGAACAGAGGGAGGCTCAGCTCTGGGAGGCCAGGTTGCTTCTCACACCAGCGTCCTCTCGTGCCCACTGCCTGGCCAGTCTGTCTGCACATTCGTCGCACCCTGTAATAAGTGTTAAGATGAGATGCTGCTTAGGGAAGGGAGTCCAGGAGGCCCTGAGGCGCGGGCTCATCCACCCCCAGCCCTGGCAACAGGCTCTACTCTGCAGGCGGTGACTTGGAGCCAAACCGTAGCTCTGTGGGGACAGGACTGGGTAAAAATAGCCTGGGCGGGCACATCTCAGCTTCCCTTGAAAAACCAGGCACCCGTGGGTACACGTGGATCCCCCGCTGCAGGGAAGAGGTGGTGGGTAGGCACAGGCCAAGCCTCACACTGGTGAGAAGTGCAATGGCTGTTGGGCCAGGCTTGTGTACCTGGCCAGCCAATAGCCTGGAGACATGGGACAGGCCGGGGTCATGGTAGGTTTTTCCTTTGTGTGGCAGGAACCTCTCCCAAATTGGTGGGGAGCTTGTAGTACTGACACCCCAAATTCAAAGAGGGTGGGATGGCACATACACCCTCATAACCCACCATGGCTTGGCTGCTCTCCTCACATAAATATGGCAACAGTGGTAGTTGGGAAGCAATCCTGACTGTCACTTACTTCCCCTGTGGCTGCCAGCTCTGCTGGAAGCCAGGCCCTTCTCTGTACACACACTGACCAGATGTTCATCAGTGGCTGCCCATTGTCAATCAAAAGGCAAAGGTGGGACACCACAGAGTTGGGGTCGGCATCCACTCCACACGAAAGACCAGAACCTTGACCTACTTCCAAGGCCAAGAGAACCCACAGGAGAGCTGGTCACTGAGCCATCTCCATTGCTCTTTAAGAGTGGCCTTACCCTGTGAGATCAAGCTCTGTGGCCCTAGGCTTCGTATTCTGGTGTGCAAGGCGCAGATCAGAAGACAAGACAAACCACCTTATTCCTTCCGAGAAGCTATCCCGCCATTCCCTAGCAAGGTTTGGGCCCCAGGTTCCATGTCAGCTCCTGAACTCCCACAGGGTCCCATCTTGGGTCAAGACACCCCTCGGCAGGAACCCTTAGGTATCGGTCTCAGTGCAGCCATTCCCATGTTGCTGTCAACCCCAGCTGGACCTGCAGTCCCAGGCCAGGGGGAGGGGGCAACAACAATGGGTATTTCCTCATTGGTTGCGTGGATGGGAAGAGGAGACAGGGGTGCTCAGGCAGGCTCTCTGTGGGACCTCTGGCTGGTATTGAGCAGCAGCAGAAGAGAATGCCATGTAGGAGTTTCTCAGGCCTCCAGTGCTATATACATAGAACATAGGCACTCAGATCTAGCCAGCCGCTGCCCGAGCCATAGCCACCAAGGTGGAAGCCCACGTGACCTTTCATTCCAACTCCAACCATCTCCCTTCCCAGTTCCATTAACTCCCACCTGCTGACAGAAATGGTAGTGATTAAGGGAAGGCAGACATGCTGTAGCTCCCAGAAAAACAGAGGAGACATCAAATTGCCCAAAGCAGACCAGAGATGGAAAAATTCCCCAAAGGAGTAGAGGCAGGAGCAGCCTGTAAAGAGCTAAGTCCACAGAGAGGGGCCGGAGTAAGGGGCAGTGCCGAGGAGGGGGGTCTGAGGTAGACCTGGGCAGTACCATTCTGGCCATAGGTGCTGTCTGGCCCACAGCCATGTCCAACTGCCTGGAGGGCTGTGTCTCAGCCAGCACCTGACTTGGACAGACTCTGACCCAGGCTCCTGTGCCTCCGATAAGGGGTGTACTAAGAGGAGACAAAAGCTGCCCCATCCTTGGCGAGGGCACATTTGGCACGGTCACAGAACTGGCTGCCGCTCTTGTTTTCTTCACGCAGGTAAGCAAGAGCCCTACTGAACCACACCCCTCGCCAGCACACCAATCAAAGGGAAGTTGGCAGGCTCCTACCAATCTCAGAAGTACTTCAGGAGGTAGGAGGCACTTAAAAATGATATAGGGCCCATTTACCAAGATACAACCCTCCTACATACCCATGCATCTCTTTAGCAGTTTCAAAATACATACAGAAAACTTGAGAGAATGCAGAGTTGAGGCTATCTCCCTTGGGGTGGATGGAACAGGCAGTAGAGATCAGAGGGAACACCTTCAATCTGACCGTGTCCACACAGTACACTTCCCAACAACTGCCAGGAGCTTCAACAGATCAGAGGCTGATGGGAAACTGGATACTCCCACAGTACCACAGAAACCCCCTCCCCACTGCAGATCAAAGGAGAGCACTAAGCAGGCTAACGTCTCTTTAACACAGTTATCAAACAGTATCATTAACGGGAAGAGATGGGTACTGGCCTCCCAAATCAGCCCATGACGTAGTCTCAGCAACACAGTCAATAAAATGGTTAACAGCTAATCAAGCCCTAGCAGCTAATTTATTAAACGGGGAGGGACATACCACAAATTACGCCACTAGGGAAAAATAGACCGACCGACCAACAAGCAAACAGTATCTCCTATGAGGTAACTGGCCTGGTGCACCACGGGAGAAAAAAGGGGGGGAGGGGTCATAGTACCTCACACTGAATTCCAGCACTCAGGAGACTAAGGTACAGGTAGTACTGTGAGACTAAAGCCAGCCTGGGCTACAGAAACAGTTCCAGGTCAGCCTGGGCCAGAGTGAAACCCTGCCTGAAATACAGAGAATGCCATGCAGCTAGAATAAGGGGGGGAAGGGAAGGGAGTTTCTAGATCACCGTCTTCCAACCTCAGTGTTCCATCATGTCACACAGTGAGGGCATTAAACTCAGACGAGCCCTGTGTCTCTGGTCAGGAGATCTGAAAATATACATCTGCAAGTTGAAAGAGGTTAAAGAAAGCATTTCTAACAAAGTACCGGGTGGGCCATGGAGATAGGGAGGGATATGGCAAACCCCTTGTAGAGCTGAGCTTAGGGCACGACACTAAGGCTACACAGGCTGACGGCTGAAAATGTGGTCGGGCCCTGCCTTCAGCAGCTTTCCAGGGCAGCCAGTGCTATCTGCAGCCTGTCATGTAGGATGTTCCTCTTTTAGGGTGTGTTAAAGCAAACTTTAAGTTGCAGCTCAATGGTAGGGCACTTCTGTCTCCACAACAACAAAACGAATAGCAGTAACCAAAAAACAAAAACAACACAAAAACTACATTTGACAGGAAACAGGAAGACAGCTTGCCCTCAGTGTGCTCAGCGGATTATGGGAAAGCATAAGAGTTCCGAAAAGTTTTTGCAGCATTTATAAGCGACATACACAGCTGGGTATGGCGGCGCACACTTGGGAGGCAGAGGCAGGCAGATCTCCGAGTTCAGGCCAGGCGGGTCCGCAGAGCGAGTTCTAGGACAGCCAGGGCTACACAGAGAAACCCTGCCTGGGGGAGGGAGAGCTGCCAGGGCCAGCAGCAGAGGGGATTCCGTTTGTCCACAATCCTGCTAACGGGGTTATGAAGCAGTGTGGACGGCGACTGGCTAACAACTGCAGGCCGCAGGCGGCCTCAGAACCACAGGCCCCATACATAGCCTCTGATCCTCTGCCGCCAGAAGGGCCCTGTACTTGAGCAAGACGGTTCCAGTGTCTCCACACCAGACAGTATTTCTGGCTACTTAAAATCCAGAGCAGACTTCTTCCCTTTGTTGTGGCAAGGACAGGAAGGAGGGCCTCTACCACTCTGGGGACATGTAGGCACCCTGCTTAGCTGTGATGCCAGCCTCCTGAGTGCCTTCCTCCCCAGCCGCCATGGCTGTCCAGGACAATGATAGTGACTAAAGATGCAGCAGAGTCTCGCTGAATCATTTCCAAGAAAAATTCACAAGAGGAAATAAACCCATCTTCAACTCAGCCCTGTCCCAAAACCTAGGGGGCTCATATCCAAGCACCCCAGTGAACCGAATTTTCAGTAGAGAGGATTCATGGATATCTGGTCTACCCCTTCCCCACTAGTCAATGCCCTTGATTTTCAAATGAGCATGTGGACTTCGGAGGCAAACTCCCAGGGTTTATGAAAACAGAATTTAAATTGCTTCCACATCTGGAAACCAAAGCGGCAGCTAGGCCCAAGAATTCCTGGCATGCCAGCCACGGAGCAGAGGGTCCAGGGAGGCATTTCCTGTTAGCTTGGGGTTCCTTCACCCATCTATCTGAACCAACACAGAAGATTCTCCCACACACATGGAGTGGACTTGCGGGGCCATACCTGGAGAAAGTTAGGTGATCTGTGGCCACCCTGCTCCACGCATCAGAGAACACTTGCTTTCTCCCCTAAGTCCTATAAAGAGGCATATTCTACAGAGACCTGCGTACCAAGCGTAGTCCAGGCTCCCCTTAATCTATTGCTATCTTCTGTCTTTACATCTACCAAGGAAGGGCCACATGCATCTAAACCTGACTTCAGACATCCCATCTAATTCTCTCCCTTTTTTGTTTCCGAGACAAGACCTTGCCGTGTATGTACCCTTGGCTGGCCTGGGACTCACAAACACCTTCCTGCCTCTGCCTCCCAAGTGCTTGCCACTACCCCCGACTCTTAAGTTCTCAAAGAAATATTCCCCAAGCACCCTGGGAAGATTCTGTTCCCATCAATCACAGTGCTTCAGGCTCTCCTGAAAAAGCATGGGCCAGGGCAACTCACGTGTTACCCTCAAAGCAAAGTGCACAGGCTACACTGAAGAACGCACAAGGGCTCTCTCCTGGCTCCTGGAACAGGCAGCTATTTTGGGCTCCAAATTATAGCTTTTAAAAATGTGGCTGTTTGAAGTGAGGGCTTAATTATTCGCACGGCCCAGCACTCGGGCTGGCCTCGGGAGCTTGTATTCGTGGTGACAGGAGGAACACAGGGTTCAGGTGAAGGCTTAGGAAGCAGCGGCCCGGCCCCCTGCTCTCTGTGTGGTAATCTCAAGAGAGGTGATGTGGAACTCCCAGAGAAACCACTGTTGGGCAGAGTCCACAGTGGAGTGACACACAGCCTGAAACCTGATGCCAAAAGAGGACCTACCCTCCTCCCTGTGCCACAGAAACCCTCAGGCCATGGAAGGCCCAATGAGGTGCCACAGCCGCTAGGGAGACTGGAGCAGAGGAGCAGGCGGGATGACTGGGTAGCCAGGGGCTTTCTTCCTCTCTCACCCACAAGCATCGCCCTGTATCCTGGACTCCTCCCCTGCGGCCTTGTCTTGTTCCTCTCAGCTCAGGGCACCGGCACGCCTCCTGCCGGCCTGGGTGGGGGTCCTTGCTGTCCCTGGCCTCTTCTGGTGCCCTCCCACTTTCCTTCCTGTTCTATGGCTTCAACTGGTACCCTCCCAAGCTCTGCCCAGTCGAGACAGTTAAGGGGGCATTAGGCCTGAGTACAGCCATTACCTGGGGTTCAAAATGCTGAAGATTCACAGGGGAGACCATTGGAAGCCTTCAAAGAGCCTGCCCGTAGCCAGGGCCTGCTCCTCGGATCAACAGCTAAGCCCATACACAAGCTCTTCCTGACACGCCCCAAGCTCCTGTTATCTCCCCAACCCTCCGCCCGCCCCTGCCCGTTAGTGCTACCCACTCAAAGAGGGGGAAGGAGAATCCGTGACTGCACAAAAGGTGGAGAAGTCAGCTAACGGCTACCAGAACCATAAGGGAAGACAGGGAAGGGCCTAAGAGGAGACTGGAGGAAACAAGGCTTGAAGCTGCGACCTACTCCTAAAGCCTGCTTCCGCCAGCAGCTCCCACTGAGACCCTGGCAAAGCCCCATCCCCTGGATGTTCCCAAGACCCATCTTCCAGGACCTCAAACATGGTCCACACTGCCTCCAAATCCTGTTCCCACCTCAGAGACTAGCCCAAGCCCAGCTATCCACATTGTCCACCAGAGCCCTTGAAGGCGGAGGCCTCCGTGCTACAGCCCAGCACCCATGAACAATGGTAACTCAGCAGGCCCTGCTCACACGGGTGACTCCCCTATTGCTTCCTGCCTAGAGCTCCATCACCATCCACTGACCCTCCTGTGATCCCTGTCACTTAGAGAAGCACGTCACACCCAATCAAGAAGAGCCATCTGCTAAGCACGTACCATATGTACCATCTACTCTCAGAGGGGGAAACTTGGACAGACAGACAATCACAAAGCCTGGGCCTGAAGATTGGGTCTGATATTTAGCTCAGTGAGAAGGACTCAAGAGAAGTTCCTGGATCCTTGGCAATGAGCACCAGGCAACCCCAAGTTGAAGACAACCCCGAGTTGAGACATGCAGGCTGTCCAAGCAGGAACCACCAGTGTCGGTAGTAGTGGGACCAGGGTGGAAAGGGACAGAAACTGTCACACAGGTAATCTTCCTGTCGTCCCGGCCCCAGGAAACTCCGGTGGGGGGCAGATCTGAAAGAGCTGCTAATAGACAGCGTATGTAAAAACAAAGACTCAGGCACAGTGAGAGAGGGAGGGAGGGGAAGGTCCTGCCCAAGGATTCTAAACTAGTCAAGGAGACTAGAGAGATGGCCTGGCAGATGAGAGCGTTTGGTGATCTTCTAGAAGACCTGGGTTCTGTTCCCAGCACCCACAAAATGGCTGACAACTATCCATAACTCCAGTCCCAGAGGATCCAACACCCTCTTCTGGCCTCTGCAGGCGTCAGGCATGCACGTGCAGAGACATACATGCAGGCGAGACATCTGTACACATAATTTTTTCTTACTTTTAACCAGTCAAGAGGCTCTCCTCCTATCAGTCTGCCCATGCTCCTTTAGGGCAGGGGAGGGGGCTCATGCTCTCATTCTCCTTTAGGGAAGAGGAGTGTGTAAACCAGCAGGAACAGAGAAAGGTGACTAATCCCTGCAACCAGTGTCAACTGTGGGCTCATGGCCCCACGTAGCGGAGAAGGAACCTGAGGCTCAGAGAGGCTGCCCTGCTCTCCCAGGCCCACACCGCAGCAGAGCCTGCCGGGACCCGAACTCAGTGAGCCCGGCGAGCCCGGTGTCCATGCCCATCTGAACCACATAATACTATCCCCTCGGTCAATTCTGCTACCACTACAGGTGGTTCTACTGTCCCTGCTCTGCAGAAACTGGGAAGATTACATAATTTCTCCAGAGGTTACATAGTTTCTGCGCTTCATTAAATCCACCACGCCGCTGTCTTAGACGCACTGTTATTTTAAGTACACCAGGAAAGGGAAGGTGCTACCGAGTTATAACACCACCAAGTGCACAGCACACACCAATCTGAGGTGTTGACATGAGAAAGGAAAAAAATGTCTCAACATCTGGAGAGGGTTGTAAGTGGGGATGGGGATCCGGTCAGTTCTAAATCCTGTGTGTGCCCATGGTTGTCAATGACTCCATTCACATTTGTACACAGGAGCACTTACTGTGCACGCACCCAAGCGCAGGCTCGTGTGTGTGCGTGCACGCACACACACACACATTCTCAGTCATATGCCCCTCCGCTGCCATAAGAACCTTCAAGCCTTCTTTGCTAATAATTGGCACAACCAGCCGGGCGTGGTGGCCCACGTCTCTGATCCCAGCACTCAGGGAGGCAGAGGCAGGCAGACTGCTGTTGAGTCCAGGACAGCCAAGGCTACACAGAAAAACACTGTCTCAACACCCCCCAAAAATGGATACAAGTACCAACTACGCAGATATGCACAAAAGATGTGCCGGCCAGGCCTGCCTTGCAGACGAGGGCTTGCTTGGCACCAAGGCCTTGAGTTAATAACTCACTTTGCCAGGCGGATGCTGCTCTGACCACCACCCACTGTACCAGCCAAGTCAGGCTGCCTGGCCTCACTTCAGCGGAGCTCAAAGTGGCCAAGCTGGACAAGCAGGTACGTCCGGCTCCCTGGAAGACTACCAAGGACAGTCTCCTAATGTGGCCAGCGGCGGCACAGCCTGCACCTTCCAGCCTGGCCCGGCTCCAGACCTCCTGCGGCCTCTGCAGCTCGCCGAAGCCGCTGTGCTTTCATAAGGTGGACTGGGGGCTGCTGGGCAGGCTGGGCACTGCTCCAAGCAAGCTTCTCCCCGAGGCACAGGCGCGGGCAGGTCCTGGTGAGAGCGAAGGGTGGTCGGGCAGAGGGCAGCCCAGCTCTCCCCTGTAGACTAGTGTAGTGTGGGCAGCCTGGTGAGCAAAGGCCTGGTGCAGCCTTACACCGAGCCCCTGGGGAGAAGGCTGCCACCTCAGAATGTGCTTTGCATCTCACTCACAGATTGCCAAGCTGGGGTCTTTAAAATGGCAAGCGCAGAGGAAGGACTCTGCTTCTGCACAGATGCCCCTCCCGGTCCCGTCTCATCAAGACAATGCCTGCTGGCCACTGGGGACCGAGTTATCAGTCCAGAGAACGAGCTGGGGAAGCCTGCGGTTGCCAGGCACACTGCAAGCGCCCGTTAGGCTTTGCACTCGTGGGGTCATGAGGCATGCTCCGGAGGCAGGCACTGGTGGTGTTCTCCTGCCCACAGATGAGGAAGGTGAGGCACAGAATTAAACAGTCTACCTCACGCAGCGAGTTGGGGAGCTAAGAGCCAGGTCTACACTCAAGATGTTTGCCGGCTCCCAAACCTATTTTTCTAAGAAAACAGGCCAGGGGAGTCTGAGTGTGTGGGGAACAGGAACAAGGCAGCACTGACCCAGGCATTTCTGTCAGGGACACAAACAGCTTCTACACGCTTCCATCCGAACACAGGGACTTCACCTGGGCACCAAGAGCATGCATACACACACACACACACACACACACACACACACACGCGCGCGCGCGCGCGCACACACACAAACAGGCCCCTACCATTGGCTCTAATCTCTTTCCACTCCAACCAGCTAAGCTATGAAATACTGCTTTTTAAAAAAAGACACCAGGTTTGTAGGACATGGAGGTGGGGAGGATCAAGATACCAGAGAACACCTTGCCTTCTCCCACACCCTGAGTCCGTTTAGGCCTTCCTCTTTAGGCCTTCCTCTTTCAGTCCCTTAGAAGACAGGCATAGTGACACATTCCTGTGATTCCAGAACTGGGGAGACTGAGACAGGAGGATTGCTGTGAGATCCAGACCACCGGGTTAACACAGCAACTGCAAGGCCCTCCTGGACCACATAGTGAGACCCTAGTTTTGGAGGGTTTTTTTTTTTTCTTTCTGGTTTTTATTTTTAAAGAGGAAGGGGTACTGATGTCTCAGAGGTTCCAAGCATGTGCTGCTCTTCTAGAAAACCCAAGTTTGGATTACCAGCACACCCACGTCAGAAACTTACAGCAGGGTACAAGCTTCAGGGGGATCCACTTACTCTGGCATATCAGTACTTTCGCTCAGGTGCACAAGAGAGTGTGCGCGTGAGTACATGTACATACACACATACACACACTTAAATAAAAATCCAGGGGCTACAGAGATGGTTCAGTGGTTAAAAGAGTCCGAGTTTGGTTCCTAGCACCCACCTGAGGTGGCACACAACTGTCTGTTAACTCCAGAGGAACCCGATGCCTCTGAGGGCACCCACACTCACATGCAGACACACACACCTACACAGAAGTAAAAAATAATAAATCTTAAACTGTTTTTTTAAAAAAATTAAAGACAAGGCTCCCACAGGCAAAGACACAGATCTTAACTATCACATCTCTGCTTTCATTTGAACGACGCTGACATAGTTGGGAAAGAACTCACTTGTCTGAAGACAAAGCTGGTCGAATCACTTAAAACCCACTCGGAAGGGAGACCCTCCTTCCTCTTTGTTAAGCGGAGTCAAGCAGCAGGGCTAGACGCGCTGCCAATACTAGAACCCTAAGACTGGAGACCACCCAGACACCTCTGGCTCTGGGCCACTGCAGAGGGTCCCGACCTACAGCTGACCCTTCCAGGACACACACATCCCTAGCTGTTGCTCTTGTCCCATTGTCCCCTCCCCTAGTCACCGGAAAAATCAAGGAAGGAGCAACAGGCTCCCCTCCCCAGGTACCCAGGAAGGTTCTGAGAATCCATGTTCCAGCTCCTTAAGATTCAAACTTCAGCCAGGCACAGTGATGCAGGCCGTAATCCCAAAACTCGGGAGGCAGAACTCTATGAGTTCAAGGCCAGCCTGGTGTACAAAGCAAGTCCAGGACAGCCAAGGCTACACTGAGAAGCCCTGTCTCAAAAACAAAACAAGACTAGACTCAAATTTCACAGGATCCAGGGTAAGGTCAGCTGTGTACCCCCGAGTCCCTCAGTTCTAATGGGCCCATGTTAACTGGCCAGTGCTAAACTCCATTTAGTTAACAGGAGTCTGATGAGGCCCTACACACCTGGATAAGTACTGCCATGAGCAACACCTGGCAAGAGAAAACGAGACCTCCCAGGCTTTGGAGGGAACTCTCTCCACCACCTGCCGCTACTGTGGCCTCTGGGGCACACTGCTTTGAAATGAGATCAAGTTAAAAGCAGCCAACAGTCCTGCCCAGGAGAAATAGCCACTGACTCATAACAGCCACTGGGAACTCAAATGGCACCCTAACTCTTGGTCACAACCCACACTGGGAAAGTGGATGGGGAAGAGGTGTCTAAAACACAAACTTTGAACCCCACGATAATGAAGATGAACCTCAAAGCTGCTGCGCAGGTGTGTGAAGGCCCCTCTGGGATCCTTAAGGGACAGGTGTCCTGAATTACATGGCCAGCTGCCCACAGTGGACAGGGGGAGGAATGTCTAGGCACCTGTGGCAGGATCAGCTGACAGATGGAGACAGAGCCAAGAAGCCAGTCATCGTGTGGGCTACCTAGTGGGTCTTAGAACTGGTCTTGCCCCACCTTATAGGAGCTGACTGGTATGAACGAGAAGATGGGCTCCAAGCAGATAGCAGCTCCGAGACTCAGAGACCAGTGTGTCTCCTGCAAGGCTTCCTCCAGTTTCAGCTGTGTGGTAGAGAACACATGATCTGCCACCATCCACAGTCACGTGAACAGGCGTATCTGACCAGACTCAGGCTGAGGGCAGGAAGCTCAGAGTCCTACAGTCACAGACTTCCCTGAGAGATGCCATTTACCCCTCAACTCCAAGGACCTCAAGACAGCAGAGCCATGGATGGCAAAGAGGGCCTTCTATTCTCAAAGCCACTGTAGCTCTAACCTACCTCCCAGCTGCCTGGCAGCAGCAGGCATCCCTTCTCAGAGCTTATTCCCCTATTCTGTCTCCATGCACGGCCAAACCATGCAGTCCTGCTGGATACACCATGTTAGACAAGACCTTTACGGCTGCTGTTCCCTCTGCCTTTTGCTCTTCTATCAAGATGTCCCTTCTCAGCAAGGGCTTCCCTGGCCACTGTTTAAAATCCTACACCCCGCTACTCTTCCTCCTGCTTGTTCCCCAAGCACATCTCACAGGCTGCCTGACTTCCGGATGGTCTGCCTCATTCCTATAAGGCAGCTTCATGAAGCAAAGACTCATGTCCATCTCATTCACTGCCAGAGCCCCAGCACCAAGCACAAAAGCTGGCAAAAGTCAAATTCCTAAGCTTCTATGCAATGAGTGAGTAAAGTGGCACTTGCCCTGTGCCAGGCAATGTGGGCTAACAGAAATGGGGAAAGCGTTATGGCCCGAAATGCCACCCGATAGATACAGGGCACCATCCAGGAAAGAAGATCTCAATGTCCAGTGAAATAACAGGTGGGCATACCAAATAATATGACCCGCTGATGGGGCAGAACTTCATTGATCTAGCAGTGACACCTGAGTGGTCTTCATTTCATGGCCAGTGACTTGATGCCACAAAGACCTAGTTACTGAGTCATGAGCTAGCCCAGCTGACCCAGATAAAACAGAGCACCACTTCAGGATCCTGAGAACCTGCTGAGGCCAGGGCACTAGACCCCACTAATGCCAGATGGTGAACCAGATGAGGAATCTTCCTTTTTAAAACACAGACCCTGTGCCAGCAGACAGCACAGGCCAGTGGGTGGAGCAGACTCTCCGCAAAGCCTGTTCCAACCCTATCCTAGAAGTGCCCGCCCATTTGCAATCTCAGGAGAAATCTCTCCCTCTCTAGCTCCTGACACTCACCTAAAACAAATACACAGTCGTGAAATCCTAAAACCCCTCAAGACAAGATTCACTGTGGAAGAAAGCCTGGGCACAACAGGCTACCAAGAGGGACTGCCAGCCTCCTAACTCAAGGCACCTACTCATCGCCACCAGGATGGCGGTGCAGGAACAAGAGAGCTGTGAGAGCCCCCAGGGAGCCAGAGAAAGGGAGCCGGGGAGAGGCCAGCTAGCTTTAGGCCTGGCACGGATGGTCAGAAGGGAACCTCCCCCCACTTCCCGCCCCTGTGCTGTAGAGCTCCCCAAAAGACAGCTCAAACCACTGTGGTCCTTCTAACTTCAGCTTTCCTCCTTTCCCTGGCTAAAAGTCCTTTCCAAGGACAGGCTCCAGGCAGCCTGTCCTATAATATCTCCCTTGGGGCAAAGGTCAGACCTTCCAAGCATACTTACCTGGCCTGGCTAGTAAACCATCCCTGCCCTGCAGCTCAGTCTTATCTCTAGGGTTTGCCTTGTCATTTACTCACCTAAACCCAGAACCCAACATTCCAAAGTGGTTTCCACCAGGCAGCCAACCAAACCAAGCTATGCTCCCTACAAGCTGCGGCCTCACATTCCTCAACAACTTCTATAGGCCACGTTCCACCTTAAAGTACCCACGTGAACTGGCCCAAGCATTCAGGGTAGTTGGGTGGTATCAGAATAGACCCAGGAACGCAAGGCCCCCTGGAGCGCAAGGATGTGTCCCACATATAATGCTCCCTAGGCATTTAACCCTGCATTTCCGTGAGAGGCTGCAAAGCAGGTTAAAGTCTGGGTCAGCACTACACTACCAGAACCTAGGCAGCTGGCTCTGAAACAGAAGATTTCAGCTAGTGAAGGTGGGTGGGAGACAGACATCCCATAGCTGAGGTCTTGGCAGTCGTAAAACCTTCCTGAGACTCCCTTTTTCCTAACAAGTACAAAAACCATCTTTCACCTAGGGAGGGCCCTGGAAATTGCCCCAGGGAATGTGGGAACCCAAGCTACCGTCATCACCTGCTCATCACCGGCACCTGAAGGGAGGCAGAGGTTTGAAGCTCACCAGGAACCAGCACAACGTGGGGCCCAATCCAAAAGAAGTGCAAGAACCAAGCACAGGCCAGGACCGTCAACCCCTCTGCTACTTTGTGCGGAGGGTGGGGGGAAGACGATGAGAACTATAAATCAGTCCCCGGACGAACCATTTCTAGCCCTTTTGAAAAAAAGCAGGATCCGAAGTGGAATGCGGTGAAGGACTGTGCTGGTGCCAGGTTTACAGAGGCTGCGATGCTAGGCCCCGGGAGACACACCGGCCCAAGCAGAGAAGCAGTTTTATCAACTACTTACACCGAGATCGACTGTGGCTCCTATAGGACTCAAGGACGTTGGCTGGTGGCCTGCGCACTCCTCCACCACATTGCAGCATCTCACGGAGGGGGAGCAGGTCCTGTCTCAAATCCCCACCCTAGGCTGGTTCTGTCTTCTGACCCCTAAGATAAGCTGGGAGAGGAGCAGGAGGGAACCGGCTCCTTTGCAATCGCCTTCACCTACTGAAAAAACTTCGCTACTTACAGCTCTCTCAGGAAACAGCCCTCCAAGAACAGGGCACTGATGGAGAGCGGAGCTCGTAAGTCGTCTTCCCGATCTCACCAGATCCCCCTAAAAACACTTCTGGAACAGCGCCGTGGGGAGCTCAGCCACCCTCCTGGAGCACCGAGCTGGTTCCGCTCGCACTCGCACCTGGGCGCGGGGCCGAGGGTTCAGAGCAGGCAGGAAGGTTAGCGGCTTCTTCGCCTCTGAGCCCGGGCTGGGCGGCGCAGGTAGGGTGGGCGCGATCGGCGGACCCGCCAACTTCCCGCTGCGGGGTTCAGGCCAGGTCGTCCCGCGCCCGCCGCTTACCTGGCATCCGGGAGCCGGCGGGCTGCGCATCCCCCGACCGGCCGCGGGTCGGGCCGCTGCAGAGGAACCAGCAGCCGGACGCCGATCCGGCCGGGGCGGGCGGGGTGCGCGCAGGGCCGAAGCCAGCACCGTGCTCAGAAAACAATCCGGGCGGCGCGCTGCTCCGCACCAGTTGAAGCCGCCGGTCCCGCCCCCGCCCGCACCCGTTGCCGGGAGACCCGCGTGGGCCGAAGGGGCTCTTTGTATCAAAGCTGCCGTGACATCACGAGGCGCCCGGACTCCCCGGGCTCCGGCGGCGGGGCCTCGCGCAGGGGGCGGGTCCTGAGGCCCGGCGGCCTGGGAACCCGAGCTGCGGGGGCGGGGCCCAGGTAGCCCCGCCCACCCAAGGTAAGGGGCAGGTGGCGGTGGCGCTATCCGCCAATGGCCGCGCGGTCGGCGCCTCGGTGGGCGGAGCCTGTCCGGGCGCGCGGTTGCCGCAGCGGCGGCTCAAAGGCCAGAGTTTGGGCTGACTCTCCGGCGCCCGCTCAGTGCAGCGTCACGGTTTGGTGTCGCTGTTCGGCGAGATTCAGGCAGCCCTGTCTGGCTCAAGCTCACGGACCGAGAGCCTGCCAAACCCTGCCCCAACCCACCACCAGCGAGAGTCTGATTTGTTTAGCCTCAGTCCTACCCACAACTTTTGTCTCTTCACTCCCAAGAGAAAGCTATCCACAGCCAGCCCAAGCACCCAGATACAAGTGGCAACAAGAACTGGAGAGCTCGACAAAAAGGGTTTACAGCAAAACCCCATCCCTCCCAGCCCTTCACAGCGTTCAGGATTTAAACAAGGCGAAAATGTTAGGACTAAAGCGAAGCAGCAAACTTAAGAACACAGTTTCCCTTCAACTTGATAGTGTTTTACATGACTGGGGAAAGAGTGCAGGCCTGAAGGGCCTCAAGCCACCTTCTCGAGTTCATAGTGCTCTACAAAGTGAGACGAGCACTTGTGTATGGTTAGGATGGACAAGGTGGCTTCTCCCTCTGTCTCCTGTGTGTGTCACACACACGCCCCTGCTATCTAGCACGGCGATTCCCAACCTTTGGGTCGCGACCCCTTCCACAGGGGTCACAATTCATAACCATAGCAACATTGTAGTTTTATGAAGTCGCAAAAAAATAATAATCGTTGGGGGGGTCTGGTAGTCACCACAACATGAGTAACTGTTAAAGAGTCGCAGCATTAGGAAGGTCGAGAGCCACTGTTTTGGTCCTTTGCTCTCAACTTATTTCTCACCCACTGCGTGTCCTGCAATAAATTCCCAGCTACCTCTGTTTACCAGGTCAAAGCTCTCAACTTATTTCTCACCCACTGCGTGTCCTGCAATAAATTCCCAGCTACCTCTGTTTACCAGGTCAAAGCCCAGGAGTGTTGCTTCTTTGCTTGGACTTGGACAGCGGTAGCTAGAGAGGACCTCCAGGTAAGATCTGTTCTCTGAATTTGTGTCTCGTAGCCTCTACATGACCTTTGGAACTGTGTGCAGACACTACAGACTGTTTCTCACACTGTCTCTGTCCAGTCTCACAGTCCTAGATATACGGGGTCAGTGTACTGTACCTTGGCTTCAGAGGAAGGCAGACCTGGGTTTGAGTCCTGTTTGTCAGCTCTTTTGTCCTGGGAGTTTCCATTACCTTCTGAGACTCAGTCTGTAGGAAGGGGAAACCGCAGTCCTTCTCCGGGGTTGCTATGTGCCCTCTCAAGGTGAGCATGCTCAATGCTTAGCCCTAGGCAAAGGCAGGACCTAAATGCTGGGTACTTGGCTCTGAGCCTCCAGCAGTTTCAGGTGTGGCTAAGTCCAGCTGATCTAACTTCTCTTCATTGCTTCCAAGGCCCATATTCTGAACTACTCCAGGTAGCAGGACTCAAGGCATCATCCCTCTGGGTCTCTGCTGCCATTCAACCAAAACAGTGGGGAAAGTGAGACCTGCAAGCCTCCTGCTGACCTGGGAAACCCAGCTGTGGATTTTAAAATGTTTGAAGTGACTGCTCTAGTTAAGCAGTCTTCTTTGACACCACCACCCCTTCCATGACAAGTTTAAGAACTCTATGCAGTGGGTGTTATGAGCGGGGCCCTCTTTCTTTTTCTCACAGGAAATGGGTTAGGTTATTTGTCCTAGAAACCAAAGCGAGCTGAGCGCGGTAGTTTATGCCACTAACCGCAAGACAGACAGAGGCAGGAGGATTACCATGAGTTTGAGGGCAGACTGTGCTACAAAGAGAGACCTTGCTCAACGGAAAGGCAGAGTGAGAGGCATGTTCGGATGCACTGAACGTTGCTGCTGCCTTCTGTTTACCACCAGGAAGTTGCCCAAAGTGCTGGAGCTTCAGTTGCTTCCTCTATAAAATAGAAATATGACACTTCCTCTTTCAGGTGTGAGGTTTGGGTGAAATACTGAAGTTCCTGTCCAGTGCAATGCTTGTCATACTGATTCCTACAACAACTCCTGTTATCCCAGCAGCTCGCCAGCTAACTCAGCCTTAGGTGTGTGAGCCCCAGAACCAGGGGCCTAAAGGACCCAGGGAAATTTAACTCATCTATACATTCAAGAGATTGTTGGTTGGTAAGGCATTTTAGGATTTAAGAGTTAACAGTGATGGGCATTTTAGAGTAGATCTTTTTCTTTTTTCTTCTTGTGGTTGTTGTGTTGTTTGAGACAGATTTTTTGTGTGTCCCTGGCTGTCCTAGACCTTAATCTGTAGACTAGGTTGGCTTTGAACTCAGAGATCCACCTGTCTCTGCCTCCCTAGTGCTGAGATTAAAGGTGTGTGCCACCCTCCCCCAACAATTTTAATAGCTGGGAATTAAATTGTTGGGAACATTTCTAAATGTTGGGAAGGTCACAATAAAACAACAACAACAACAAAAATACTTAGTGTAGAGTCTGAGACATAACAGGCACTCCGAAAATAGAAGCCATTTTGGTAACTATATGAAGGGTCAATGCCGAAAAAGCTTCAGAGAGCCCGAGAAACAAGCTCCCTGGGCAGTTAGGGAGGCTCTGGGCTAAGAGTCAACACGCCAGGAGGCCTCCGGGTGCAGATGCCAATGTGAGAAGGCTCCCTGGCAAAGTCTATGACCTTGGGAGAGTGGAAAATAGATCTTCAGGGGAGAATCTTCCCACTCCAAAGTTCCCTTTTCTGCCCTAAAAACCCTAAGCCCCCTGCACCCTGGTGTAGTCTCCATTCCCTGTCCTGATTAAACAATTCTCCTGCAGAGAGGTTCCTCCCCTCTGCTAATCCCTATCTAACTCTACCCTTAAGGCAAGGGGTTGTGAGACTGACCCCTGACTTCCAAGAGAGGCCTATTACCTGCCCGCAGGGAGAGTGGATGTGGTAACTGGATTGACTGTCTTTAAGGCCCGAATAACAAACATGTGGGCATCCACGAGTTAAGGGGAAATCTCTGTGCCCCTGGTTCAAATGGGGTTCAAAGCTGTGATGCTTTATGTAAGCCCAGCACCTGGGAGGGAGAGGCGGGAGGGTAAAAAGTTCAAGGTGGATATTAAATGTAAAGTTGGCTGGGGTCACTTGTACCCTAACTCAAAAAACCAAGCATAAAACCATAGCAAAACAACCCACAACAAGGACAAAGTAAAGTCACTTATCCCTGGCCACTAGTCTTGACGACGTGAGTTCAATCCCTGGATACTACAGGATAGACTCCCACAGACTGTCTTCTGATCTACACATACACACTAAATAAGTGTAATAAAAAGTTTAAAAAAAAATTTTTTTTTGAGACGGAGTCTCTCTACATAGCCCGGGCTGTCCTGGAACTCGCTATGTAGACCAGGCTGGCCTTGAACTCAGAGATACACCTGCCTCTGCCATCACACCTGGCTAAAACATTTCTTAAGATTAAAAAAAAAAAAACAAGAGTTTCCCTTCCGTCTACTTAGCGTGTGGTCTTCCACATGAGGCCACTTTTACAAGCCCTCCCCCAGTGTGACCACACCCTAAAGCAGCTCCAAGTCAGGAATGATGTCATTCCTGCTGTCCAGTCCACCTGTGACAGCCGCGAGCGACCTTAGCCAGGCTCCCCGCACCCGGTCTAGCTCTCTCCACG
>CM053746.1:38036027-38075765 GCA_028658305.1 Pachyuromys duprasi | reverse complement strand
CCCCCCCCCCCACCATCAGCAGCAATTCTGTGTGGACAAAGTCAGCAAAATCAAGTAGCAGTCAGCACTAATGAGCCTTCCCATCCTGCCGCTGGATCCAGTCAAGCTGAGAAAGTTACAGAGGGAGATGCTTCTCCACTTGCAGATGAGGAAACTGAGGCTTACAGGGAGGAAAGGGCGAGTGCAGCTCCGTGGGCAGTGGGGAACTGAAACGGGTTCCACATGTTGACAAGACTAGTAATCCCAGTGAGGTTTCCTGCAAGAAAGAGTTCATTTCTGGCCTTGGGAGTTTCTCCCTCACAAAACTATCTGGCCAGGAAAAGAGATCAAGGTAAATTGCTACATGTGAGGGCGGGTGGGGGTTGGGAGGGACAACAACAAAAAGAGCCCAATGCTGTCCAAGGTCACTGGTTCTTTGTAACTCTGCTCTCTGGACACCAGGTGACGGCAGTGCTTAAAACAATTAGATCTAAGGCTGTTCGCTGCTGTTTCATCACCATCTCTGTGAGGCATCTGCCTTGGGAGGTGCTTGGGGCATCAGGAGCCCTTGCAAAGATGGAACCAGCAGACTGTGACCTTCGCGGAATCCCAACCTTCTCTGGGTCCCTCTCTTGCCCTGGAGGCAAGACCAATCCCCACTGCCTGACCCAACTTTCCCACAGGACCAACCCTAAGAAGCAACGGAGCTGCCCAGTCTGTTTATGGAGATGTAGCTGGCAATGGAGAGGAGGCGCCTGTCACGTAATGAGAAGCCAAAGCCCTAGTTACCGTCCTTCTCTTGTGTCATGTGGTCTTGCAACCTGCCTGTGGCTACCCCAAATTTGTAGAATTTCCTTTCTTGTCCAGCTTTGATTTCATTGATGGGATTAGCGTCCCCTTCCCCCTAGCCATGTCCTTTGATGTGGGCAGGGGGATTTCAGGCCCCAGTAGCAAATCTTAATCTCTGGAGGGCTTCTCCAGACTCAGGCCTGGGTAAGCTCTTTTATCCCCCCAGGACACTGGCTCCTCCAGGCTCACAGATGCGAAGGGCTTGTCAGAGACCACTAACAGGGAGGGGAAACTCAGAGTGCATCCAGCCCAGGCAGCTTCGCCAGCCATGCCCGAGCACCCTCCTCTCTGCCCTTCTAACGCGAGCCTCCGAAATAATGGGGATTGCAGAAGCCTGAAGCCGGCGCGGGTCCCCTTGAGGGCACGGAGCCTTCAGCCCTCAAGCCCTTCGGGAGCTGTCGTTCTTCGAGCACCTCCCCGTGCCTGTCCTAAGCGGGGACTTAGAGCAGGCATCAGGAAGTAGGGCCGGGAGAACGCGGATAGGAACGTGGCCAATAGCCACAGCAGAAGCGTCACGTTATTTTAAGTCAAAGGACTCCAAGCCTCCACCTGAAGACGGTTGGGGAACTCAGTCTCGGTGGTGACGGCCCCCGGAATCAATCTTCGCTAACTTGTTTTGGTCCACGCGAGCACTGGCAGAGGAGGAGACAGAAACAGGTAGCTACTTCCCAAGCGATGGGAGACGGCCCCATCCGTACCGCGGCCTCTCCGTCTCACCCCTAAAGGAACCCAGTTTTTCAAGAGGTCCTCTCCCCGGGGACCACACCGGGGACTTCAAATGTACCGTCCTCTGGGTTCGCCACGAAGCCCTCACTAGCAGGCCCAGCCTCGGCGGCGGGTGGGAAGGTTGAGGTCCGCCGCAGGGTGGCCGGCAGGGGGCTCCCGGCGCCGGTCTTCTCCGGAGGAAGCGCCGCCAGCGGATCGGACCCGCCGGAGGAGGAAAAGGGAAAATTACCGAGGCTGGGGGGGGGGAGCGGGAAGGACTGCGTGACTGGGTGGAAGGCACTCGAGACTGTCGAGCCGGGCGGCCCAGGTCCTGCGCCCGGGGCGACTCCGGAGAGGGACAGCCCACCCCGCTCCCCGCGGGGTCTTCCCGCCGGGGCGGCGAGCGGCGGGGGGGACGGCTCGGCCGGGGGCGGTGCCGGCGAGGGGCGGGCGGAGGGCGGGCTGAGGCGGAGCGCGGCCGGCCGGGCTGGGGGAGGCTGCGCTGGCCGGGCGCTGGTCGCGTCGGTCCTGCGGGAGGCGCGGGGCGCGCGCGGCTCTCCCGATGTGTCAGCGGCACGTGGGAGCCAGGTCGCGCCGAGGGAGCAAGCGAGGGGAACCCCGCAACTTTCGAGGGGCCCCGCGGCCGCGCACGCACCCTCTCCGGCGCGGCGGTCCGTCCCCAAGTCCCGGAGCAGGTCTGGAGAGGCCGCGGACGCAGCTGCGGGCAGAGCGGGGCACGCGGTTCGGGCTCCGGCCGCGGTGCGGGAGGAAGCAGCTTGGGTCGCCGGGGCTCGGTCCCGCGTCGCCGGGTTGGGCACAGGTAACCGGGCGGCGCACAGCAGGGCCCCGCGGGGCAGGGCGTGCGGGCGCTGGGAAGTTTCTGGGCGTGCAGCCCTTGCCCTCGAGTGGATGCGAAGCCGGGGGCGGCCGGGGGCGCACACCTCCGCGCCCCCCAGCACCGTCTTTGGTGCCGCGTGCGCCTCGCGTCGTGTAACCCCTTCGAGGGTTGGTTTCGGAGCCCGCGGGCCGAGGCTGGGAGGGGCAGGTGGCTTCTTGGCGAAACTGTCCCCAAAGCCTCCGCGGTGCCAAGAGCGGGCGGCGGCGGGACTCAGCCCCCGGCAGCCCGTCGGGGGCACGCTGCAGCCCGAACTGCAAGACGGACGGGAGCTGAGAGCTGGGTCTTTGCGGGCAAGATGAGGCTGTCAGTTCAACTGGCCTGCAAAGTCCCAGTCCTCGGTCCCCAGGACCGGCATTTTCTCCACGCTCCTCAGCGCCCGAGGCCGGCCCCCTTCTCGGTCCTCGTGCGCTCCGGCTGGGCCTGGAGGGAGTCCGTGCCGCTGGGTGGGGGGAATCTCCGTGCTTCAGTAGAGAAATCTCCACGCACTTGAAAGTGTGAGTTGGCATCTTGCTGGAAAGATCTAGGTCCTCGCTTGGGTGACCTGGGGTCGGAGGAGAAAGGGCTTTATTTTCTTCTTCTTCTGGACAGGCCTGCCTTGCAGTGTGGCGCCAACCTTGAGCTTGGGGGTGGGGAAGATAGAGCCTGATTTCTGGACTTGCTCCTGGGTAGGCGAGCTGGGTACGGAGCCCCTGCCTCCTCACTCCGTTGCTTAAACTGTCTGTGGATACTTCTCTAGCTAGCCAGTTGTTTGCTCCTTTTCGTATATAACCCAATACTGACCCCCATCCAGTTTTATGCTGAAAAAGGCCCCTTCTCTCTTAAGCTCTTAAAACTTTGCTTATCTCCACACACACACCACACATCTCTTTCACACACAAATTCCACACAAAGCCTTGAAATCTCGGGTCCCTGAACGTGGCCCCTTATGTCATGTGTGGCTGTCTTGACAGCCTTGGAAAAATATTTAGGAGCATGCACTTAGGGGACTTGAACTCTGTCTATGAAGGGCAAGTTGGCTAAATAGGGCACTGCTGGCCCCTTCTTCCTGGCATTGGGAAATAAGAGGTTTCTAGAAGCTTGGAGGCTGGAGAAGGAGAAACCAGGTTGGCCCAGCTTTTGGGCAGTTGAACAAAGGCCGTATAAAAGGTACTTTTTCACAGGTGTTTTTTCCCATGCTATGGGCAACGTGCAAAGTAGTCCCTGTACAAATCATACCTGGACTGCTGTCCCTGCCCCTCTGGCATGTAGCAGTGGGAACAGAAGAGAGAGCCAGGTGTGGAGAGAAGTCTCAGAAATGTGGGATTGGGCTGGTAAGCCCCAGCAAGGATCATAGCCAGAGTTTTGTCCGAGAGAGCCTTGTCCCACAGGCTCTAGTTGGTGGAATGCGCTATTGCCTGCAGGATGGAAGAAAAGAGCTTCTTTAACCGTGGTGTGGATTTCCTAGCATCTTGACAAACTCCGTTTTGAGACAAAAATTGTTTAGGGAGTGGAACTGGTGGGCACTTTAACTGGAGGCCTTGTTCCTAATGAAGAAGAATGCTTTCTTTGGGGGACAGGATCAGGTTGTAAAAACAAGTTATCCTGTTAACCCAGCCCCCAGCCTAAGTATCGAAAAGCAAGTTAAGTGGAAATGTCCATAGTATTTTGTGGTCATGAACCATCTGCAGACACAGAAGTGAGCTGGGGCCATGCGATGCAGAAAAGTTTGCCAAACTGGCTGCTTTGCACTCACTCCTGCAGGGGCCAAACTTTGAAATGTGGGACATAAGTCACTGGGAATAAGTCACTGGGAATCAGGAGCCCCAGCATCTGAAGCCTCAGTTCCTAGCCAGGTGTTAGGATTTTTTTTTTTTCCTAATGAGTTGGTCCTTAATTTCTTTGGGTGAAGTGAATGGTTTGATTTTTTTTTTTCCCTCTGTGGGTTTTGTTTGTTTGTTTCCTCCATGGGGAAGGGGAGATTGACTGAGCTAGGCGTTAGGCTGGGCTAGCCTATCCTCCAGTAACCGATTTCTGCAAATGCATTTAGCAAAAGTGTTTTAGTTGAGGGCTTTGCGGCTCTGCTGTGTCTCTTGGCAGACACCTTCTTCCCGGTCCCAGCACCACACCCTATTCCATCCTTGGAAGATGGGTACCTCAAGGATTCTCGGGAGGAAGTGACTGGATGGCCAGGCTTGTTTGTGCTGGAGCCTTTTTCCGGAAGCAGCTAAGTGCAAGGTGGAAAGCTGATGAGAGGAGAAGGATTTTAGCCAGACCTCCAGGGAGACCGTGCTGGATTCAGGTACTGCTTGCTGGGAGGAGACTTTCATTTCCTCAACTCTTAAGTAAATTGTAACCCTGTGAATAATTAACCTCGCCCTTCTAGTTTTTTTTTTAAATAAAATCTCAACTTATTAAAGATTAAAGATCAAATTTTGCCTAGCAGGATAGGAATGATGGAAGAGAGCATTGTGAGAAGCTAGTTAGTCTCTGCATTCAAGCTCTGGCAGCTTTGAAAGCTTGTTCTTTGTTTTATATATATAGTGTTTTGTGCAAACATATGTCCGTGTGCCATATGCATGCCTGGTGCCCAAGAAGGCCAGGAGAGGTTGTGTCTGGAGTTAGAGATGGCTATGCGGTGCTCACAACTGCTGAGCCATGTCTCCAGCCCTACTCGGTGTAATACTTAGAAACTACCCGCTCCCCGGGTTTCACTTTTGCCTTTCTTGCTGGCCTTTTGAGTTTCTCCCTCGGCTTTCTTCACAGCTGCTTCTTTGTACAGTTAAACTGTCTGAATTCTCCAGGATAGTGACACTCTACTCCCAACCCTGTACCCCCTTTATCTAGCAACTGCTTGGCCCTCCCTATTTCATGGGGTTGATTCCCCTGTCGGGGTGCTTGGCTGCCCTCTGGAAGGCTGGTAAATATTTGGCTAGCATCAGGACTTCTGCACAAAAGCACAGGCGCTCCTAATCTGTGGTAAGTCCCTGAAAGAGTTGCAGCAGGAGGCAGGGATCATTTTCATTTCCAAAGGCCACCGGGGCACATGGTGGGTTTGGGTGTATTGAGGCCCCAGTTCTGATCCCTCTGTAGGCAGGGTAGCCTTGGCTAGGTGACTGTATCCCAATTTCTCCTTTGTGAATCAAGGGTTATGAGTCTTACGTTGGGGGGGGGGGTCATGGTGAGGCTTATATTTTAAAATGTGTACAGTGGTTGGCACAACCTGGTGACTTTCCCATGAGTGGCACACACACACAAACACACACACATGAGATTGGGTGTGTTCATGGTAGCGTGGCTTGTGTTTTGAATCTCCCTGTTTCTATCTGTTGGTTGAGAGGGGGGCCGTGTGGCTGGGACCTTAGGCTCTTGAGTCTGGCAGGTTCTCATATTGACTGTACCTTGCTGGCATATATGGCCGTGGGGAAGTTACATGGAGTACTTGGGGAAGTACACCAGGCAGGAAGCATGGCTTCTTGATCAAAGCTGAGGGTGCTATCTGGGAGCCCTTCCCCTGCCTCAGGCTTGCTTCTTTGCATTTTGGAATTACGTATTCTGTGTATTTACTGGTATGTATATGTGTGGGCATATCTTCTACCACGTGAACCCAAGGACCGAAACCAGATCATCATGCTGGGCAGCCGAGGGCTTCACTTCACTCTCAGCGGCTTTCCTTTTGCTTCTCAGTGGCCACTGGACCATCGGTGGGGACGCTGGCCATTTGCTGAGAGCAGATGAGGGGAAGAGTGGGGGCTGAGATCCAGAGGGGAAGCGCCTCCTCCAGGTTCTCCCAGCTAACCTTGGTGGCACGGCAGGCAGCCGATTCGCTGGCCTTCTTCTGGGTGTAGCTCCTGAGCACAGGAGATGGGAGGTCTGAATGGTCAGCACAGACCCCGAAGGAACCCGGCTTGTGGGTGTGGTCACTTGGTGTGTTCTGCAGAACAATCTGCCTGGACAGTATGAACTCCTCCATCTATGACCCCTGCACAATTCCAGAAAAGACACCTCAGTTTCTCTGGTGGCTCCTGGCCGGCTTACTCCCTGGCTCAGTGGCAAGTTCAGCATACGCCATGGGGGAAGGAGGCGGGATCAGAACCTCATGGGCATATACTTACGGCCCAGCAATGTTTTTATTTAGACATTGTAAGGCATTAGCCACCATCTTTAGAGCTTCAGCTTCTAGTCGCCTTAACCCATCCAGCCCTGAGGAGAACAGACAGGCAGGTGACTTCTCACCCAATGTGGGTGTGCCCCGCCCCCACCCCACCCCCCTTTTGGCATGAGCTGGGCAACTGGGGAATTTGGAAATCAGTCTGAAGCCAGCCCCCCTGCGTTGGCTTGCCCGGGACGACCCAAGAGACGAAGGTGCCCTGTGAAGCCAGCTGTCCTGTGATTTTCATTTCAGCACTGCGGCTCTGGGGCCTGAAAGCGCCTTCTCTGCCCAGCAGGAAACTGGACTGGATACACTGTACCCAATTGTCTCAGCCCTCCTGAGAGTCCTGGCTGGAGGTGCAGACTTAGGCAGAGGGTGTGGGCGGGGCGGGGCGGGGCGGGGCCTGCTTGTAGGAGAGAGAGTGGGCAGTGTAGGAGGAATCTGGAGATGTGCAGCTGTCAAGTTTGGATCTAGGAAGCGTTGGTGGTCCATGCTCATGCACCCTGCTTCCTCTCGCTGGATCTCACTGGCTTCTCTTCCTAAGAGGCTAAAATCCCAATCCCAATCTCGCATCCACAACAGCTCAGTGGGTAAAATCGCTGCTAAGCATGCCTGACATCCGAGTTTTATTCCTCTGAACTCACGGTCGAAAGAGACTACTGACTTGAACGTTGTCCTCTGACCCTCAAGTGCGTGCTGCACCATGGACACACCTGCATTTTACACACACACACCCCAATAATAAATAATTTTTAAAAACAACCTTCCACCTTTCCCCCCCTTTCCTCTTGTCCCTCTGAAAACAAAGGAAGGGCATGGTACCCAGTTGCTGGCAGCATCTCAATTCCCAGGAGGCTCTCAGGGAATGAGCTCTTCTGCTGCAGACTGGTCTGGGGAGAAGGCACCATCTGACTAGATTTGGGAGCTTGAGCGTCGTGAACACTGGCAGGATCGGGCTGCTAATGCTTTCCAAGCGCAGGTTCCCGACTCCATCCAAACCTGCTTTGTGGGGCATTCTGAAAAACGAACAGAAGTGTCTTGGGAAGTGCCAGGCACAAGGTGGAGGCTAGGACATGGATACTGTTCCCAGGTGATGCCAGAGTTCAACCCTGGGCTTGTGGGGCCAGGGAGCAAACTCTGGTGAGGCCAAGCTAGGACGGCCTGAGGCTGGCAAGCCTGCTTGCTGACTTGAGATCGGTCGAGAAAACTGTGGAGGAACAGCCTTTGCCAGAGAGACCTTCCTGACACCAGCTTGGGAGGGTGTGGGTGCCAGCAGTGTCCGCTCTCCCAGAGGAGTCCTGTGCTCGCTATGGAGCTGTGGGCAGGTCAGTGTGGAGGGTGAAGGACAGGCTGGAGTCTGACCTCTCCCTGCTGACCTGGCTGTTGTGGGCTTCAGTCCACAGAGGCAGGGGCAGATTTATAGGAAGAAAATAATGTCTTTGCTTTTGAAGGTTTTGTGTTTGTTTGTTTTTTTGTTTGAGACAGGGTCTCACTGTGTAACTCTGGCTGGCCTGGTGCCTTCGCCCTTGGAAGCTGAGAGCCACAGATACCTGTAACCAGGGCTTAAGTCTAAGCAGGAAGTTAGAGTCCGATGTGCCTGGCCAGTGCCCTCTGTGTCTGAGAGAAGCCCACAGACCACTAGCTCCTACCTAGTTGGCGTGGAGGGTGAGCCTTCCCTTCCCAGAGCACGAGACACACCCACTCACCCACTCTCACACTCTCTTACTCTCATCCTGGATCTGGTGGCAGCAAGTGCTCATCTTTGACCAGGTCCGAGGACATGCACACTCACACTAACCATGGCCAGATTTTAAGTGTTGAAACATCTGGCAAAAGATCCTGTTTCCACAATGGGTCTTTTCTCTGGAGATAGGCTTAGACGGGGCAGAGCTGGAATGCTAGGCACAGGGTCTTGGGATCCTAACTTTTGGTGGGAGTGGAGCAGGGGCGAGCCTCTGAAAATAGTAGCCAGAAAACCAGCCTCTCCTCGCCAGCTTCCAGGTGGGGGAGGGGCTGCTGCCAACCTCCCCTGGCATTCTCCCTGTCCGTCCTCCTGGTGGATTTTGTTGTAATTAAGACAAGTTGTGACAAATATCCCATTGCTCTTTGGGCTGGAGACTTTGAGAAGCCTGCCTGGAAACCCAGCCTCATTCACTCGGAGCCATAATTAGGCAAGAGAACAGTTCATGGGCCTCTGATTCAATAAAGACTCTTTTATGATGTTGGTTTTTCCCAGAAAAATAATACCACTTTGCTCCATTTATTGCATTTGATGTGTAATCATATTAGAGGCAGGCAGCCCAGGGGACTGAAGTTACGTCTGTGGAGTTTTTTCACCAAAGTCTGTTAGTGTCTTCAGAGAGAAACTGTCTCCAGCAAGAAAGAAAAAAAGTGACACGGGACATTGTTGAATGTCTTTGAGGATTTTCTCTCTTGTCATTCAAAAGATGTTTTCTCCTTTCAGGGTGAGAGGTGACTTAGGAATAAAACCCAGAAAGTGAAACTAATGTCCCTGGCCCTGGGCACACCCGGCCCGTGGCTCTGGGCTGTCTTGGGTTGCTTACCCTAGCAGTGCATATCAGCCTCATGGTGCCCCTCCCGTGTCCATTATTTGCCTGATGGGTAACACGCATCCTGCAGAGAGCTAGGGAAGGTGCCCTCGCCTCTCTGTAATGCCCTCCTCACTTTGCTGAGCTGCAGGCACTGCTGTGGCAGGTGGCTGGGGCGGCTAGCCTTGACTAAATATAGCCCGGAGTTCCCCAGCCGAGCTGGCTTCATCAGGCAGGTGTGCCCTGCCCCTGCCGACCTCAGTAGCACATCTGTCCCAGGTGCTGGTGTTTGGAGGGCGTGCTGCCCGGGCAGACCCCCACCTCTGCCCTTTCTCACCCTTGCCACCTCGTCCTCAGAGCTTGTTCTCGGCGAGACCCAAAGTGTTTCCCAACCAGGGAGTAAAATTACTCCCACAGATCTGCCCAGCGCCAGGGCGAGGTGGAAATCACCAGTGGAATCAAGAACTTCTTTCCCAATTTGGGGGTTTAGAAATCTCAGGCGATGAGGAAATTGCTGGTAGTCGTTCGTAGGAGTCGTCTTGAGAAAGAGGGCATGACATTTCAGAATGCCGAAATTGGGTTGCCTCAAACAGAGAAAATTCATTTAATTCCAGGTCAGGTGGGAGGCCTCCCCACAAGACAGCCTGGTGGCGAAGAGCTGTGGGGTGTCTAGGGGATGGGGTGTCTGTGTATAATGGGATGTATTAGAATAAATGCTCCTAACGTGGGCGGACAGAATGGATCAGCAGGCAAAGGTGCTTGCTGCTAAGCCTGAGGCCCTGAGTTCAAGCTCCAGGTGGAAGGAGAGGAGAAGAGAACTCCCACAAGTTGTTCTTTGCCCTACAGGTGTACACTCACACTAAATTTAAAAAACAAAACAAGACAAAAAAAAAAAAACCCGCTTCTTAATCTACTTTGATTATTTTTGGAAATGTGTACCTTAGGCTTTCTAAAAATTTTATACTTTTGGAAGAATTCCTGTTATATTTTATATTTTCATTATATTTTGTACCCCTCCCACCAAGGAGTATAATTAGAACATCTGAAACCAGATTATCCAATTAGCACTTTTTTTTTTTTCCTAATTAGCTTCTAGGAAGTTGTGATGAGATAAATCATTCTAGATTTCCAAATGGAACTTTGGCCACAGGGAGGATCTGAGAAAGTACGCAAGGGAAAACAAAAATGGGATCTTTAAAGTTTCAGCTCCCACCCACCCCTGCGCTCCTGAGAAACTCAACCCGTCATGCCTGCCCCTTGGACAGCAGCAGAGACCAGAGGACGGCTTATTTATTGTCCTTGTCCGCATGAACAAAGTAGGAGAACTATGCATTTACGGCTCCCCCTACTCCTGATAATATTGGCTGCAACTCTCTCTGCTTTTAGCCATGTTAGCAGCTGAGTTCTTTGGAGGAAAAAGATGTCTCCTGTTCATTCAGTATGTTGTTACTGAATGTCTTGTGTTTGCTTTCTTGTATCTCCTTGCAGCGAAGGCCATCTGGCCAGGGTCAGAGCTGCCCATCCAAGGCCGGGAACCTGAAGTCCAGACACAGTGTCTGCACTTTGTAACTGCTGCTGCTACAGGCCCACACCCTATCTCCCAAATTCTGAACGCTATGGAACTTTGAAAACCCCAAGTTGCAACTTTTGTAACTAAATCTTTGGAAAACTTTAACCAAACCGACTTGCAACTAGTAATCTCTGTTTCTCCTTGGGTGTTTGAATGTTCAGAGGTCTCATTGCAGAGCTATCAACACGTTTGATTACGGTTGCTGTCCCCACTGGAGTGATGTAGAATGTGTAAGCATCACGTTCCATTCTAAAACCTGGAACGTTTCCAGGCACATCTGAGAGTTTGAGGTAAGAGATTGTAGCATCCACTTAATTAAGGTGACAACAGTGATGGGCTCAGAGCTGGGGCCGAGTCCAGCTTTCTAGGGTTCCTTTCTGGCTATAGTAGGAGCCAGCCAGCCTGCAGGCGAGCTGCCCAAGTAATCACACTTCAGCCAGTCTTGGTGGCTGGGCTCTCCCAGCTGCTTCATCACAGGCCTTGAGAGCTAACTCAGCAGGCTTTGCTTACGGGTCTTCTGTGTTTAGCCCAGGGTGCCTGGTACATGTGAGCAACTGTGGCTCAGAAACAAGCAGAAACTTTTTTTAAATTTTATTTTACAAGTCCAAATTACAAATATTTAATGTTGTGAGGGCTGTGTCTTATAACTAAGAAAGTTTCTTAGTTATACAATGGTTCAACTTAGGATTTCTGAACCTTACAAAATGTGTGGGAATATACTTACTTAATATGTGTTTGTCTGCCTGTCTGTCTCATCTAACTCTGGGCATTGTATATGGTAATGTGGGTAGAGTCTGGACCACTAAGCTTCATCAGTTGGCTCAGCAGTAAGCATCTATTAAAGTCTGTCCTTAGAAGTTTCTTTTCTTTTCTCTTTCTCTCTCTCTCTTTTGGCCAGGTGTGGTGGCATATGCTTTTAATCCTAGCACTCAGGAGGCAGAGGCAGACAGATCTCTGAGTTCAAGGCCAGCCTGGTCTACAAAGCAAGTTCCAGGACAGCTAGGACCGTTACACAGAGAAAGGCTGTTAAAAAAGAA
This sequence comes from Pachyuromys duprasi, assembly GCA_028658305.1. NCBI lineage: Eukaryota > Metazoa > Chordata > Mammalia > Rodentia > Muridae > Pachyuromys > Pachyuromys duprasi. The sequence goes on along the minus strand of CM053746.1, from coordinate 38,064,049 downwards.
ACTAAGTTAAAAAAGAAGTAGTTTTAAAAGATTTTTTTTCGTATGTATATGTGAATGCCTGTATGTGTGTCGTGTCTGCACTTTGTGCCCACAGAAGCCAGGAGAGCACATAGATCCACCGGAGCTGAGTTTTCATGTGGGTGCTGGGAACCAAACTTGGGTCCTCTTCAAGAGCATCGAGAACTCTTAACTGCTGAGCCATCTCTCCGGCCCTGCCCTTAGAGTTTTGACCTTTTCCTGGCTAACAATTTGCCGTGTGAATGTCTCTCCTGTGCTGCACAGTGGCTGTGAGCTGCAGCTTCTAGCCTGCCCCACGATCCCCAAAGAATCCGTCCTCTGCAGTGAGTTGTTGCTTAGCGAGGATACCCAGGAGGTTAGGCGTAGCGCGCACATTTCCTGATGGTATCATCAGCTTCTGATAGGTGATTGACATGATCCCAAGGGAGCTGAGGGCCATCTCTAGTCTGTTCTGTTATTGCAACCTCATAGCACCCGTAGAAAATGCATACCTATCACATTTTCCAAAAGCAGATGGCTCAGTTGGGGGAAGCACTTTTGCACGAGTTTGGATCCCTAGGAAACCCCCATAAAGACTGGCCAGAATAGCACATCTCTCCGGAATGTACTCTCCATGGTCTGGAAACATGAGTGGAGGGACTGTGCCGGTGTTGGGAGCAGATACCCGTATCCATAAAGTACATCTAGGCCCAGTTCCAGCAGTGCTGAGGAGCACCTTGGTCTCCACCCTCTGGGCATTGAGCTGTGTCCCATGGTGTGTCAGCCATGAGCATAGACCAGACAGCGCCGCTGCTGGGGTTACTGAGGAGGAGCCAAGGCCCTGAAAGTGAACGTTCTTCCCAGAAGAATTTCTGGCACAGAGATTGGTTATCATAAAGCCAGCGGCTCTGATGAATAACTTTTAGATCTCCTGGCTTGTTCATCATAGGCCAGAAAGGCTAAAAAGGCTTTTAACTGCAACCCAGGGTGAAATCCAGCGGAGCCTCTGTCCCCTACCCCACAGCCTGCTGGCCTGGAGCTGAATTACTAAGGTGGTTGGAAGGAAGACCAAACCCTCCAGGCAGCTGGCCCCTGACCGGCAGACCCGGGCTCTGTAGGGCAAGCCCTTGCCCCCGTGGCTGCTCTCTGAAGACAGGTTCCCCTCGTAACTCGCAGGACCTGGCGCCTTCTCTCCCCAAGCTGCTTTCCAGCTGGGGTGGGGCTGTTACATAGCTTTCCCTCTAAAGCACATTCCAAACAAGGGCTGATATCTAGTTGGCTTTTCTTTTCCTTCTATCATGGTTTTGTGGGTGACTGGCTATTTTAGGGATTCTGTTTGATGGGAACCTTCCCTCCCTCCAGGATCCTGGGAAGCCTTGGAGGATCATCAGCCCCAGAAGAAAGGCATGGGCCAACTTGGTCAGGAGCGTGTGCCCAGCATGGGCCTGCCCAGAGTGAGGACTCTGGGAAGGCTAGTGGCACCGGGCTGGGTGGCCTGGGTTTGGTAGTGGCAAAGCCAGGCCTGGAAGTATCACCTAGCATAGCAGGGAGGTGTTCCATTGACCATTGCCAGGGGTCAGACCCTGCGTCAGTTTTGAGCTCATGCACCCAAATGGTGAGGGGTCCCAAGAATTGCAAGGGAGACTCTTGCCAATGCAGATCCCAGGTCTCTCCATGAGAGAGTGATGAAGGTACTTCTGGGACCATTTTCAGATGGGGTGGGCCAACAGGCGAGGCACAGTATCACATAGTGTGTTTTGAGACAGTGGAGCAGAAAAATAGCCCAGGGAGGGGCTGAGGTCCAGAAAGTTTACCCGGAAAAGGTGAGCTAAAGCCTTGAAACACAGGGGAGGGAGGATGGTGATGATGGCCAGTCTTGGGGAACCATTTCAGGGAGGGCACGATTCTGAGCCCTTTACACAAATAGTGTTTCATTTTGCCTTGATTTTGGTCCTCCAGACAACCCGTGAGATGGAAAGACCCCTGTCTCACAAGCTCAACCCCACACCTCCAGGAATGAAGTACCTTACTAGGCTTATGTAGCTAGTAGGAGAGGAGATGGCATTGGCTGTATTGTAGGGAACACACCAGGTTTGGGAAGCACTTGGGTTTTGGTTTACTGGTGGAGTGCTTGGCTGTGATCTTGGTCAGGGCAGGAAGCTCTGGGCAGGTGTAGGCAAGGCTGGGGCTGGGCTTGCCTCTCTCAGTATGATCAGAGCAGAGACCTGGAGTCTGGGGCACAGACAGTACACCTGACCCCTGTCCCCATGCCCCTTAGAGGGCACGAATTCTCACAGTCCCATGCAGCCCTTGGAATAGAGTGGAGTGATTGAGCCTGCCAGTCACTGTCTGCTTTGGTTCTTTCTATCCTCACGGTGCCCTGCAAAGTCAGGTTTATTATTCCCATTGACAGATATGAAAGACAGCCAGGCTGCAAGGTAATTTGCAGTCACACACTGAGAAAGCAGTGGCCTCAGGTCTCATCTTCCTTGGGGATGTACTTTTTGCCATTATGGGTCGGAGTGTTCTGAGAGGAAAGTGTCCACTGTGCTAGGCAGAACTCGTGGCCCCGCGGAGCCTGTCTTAACTGGACAGGCCAAACTCCCGGTGGCCAGTGGGGTAGATTCCAGCCTTGCTGGACACCTGGAACCCAGTGTCCTGTTGATGAAGGCTGTTCAGTGGACGACAAGGTTGTGTGGAGTGGGGTCTGTTGGGGTCTTCCAGGTTTTCAGCCTGGTGCTGCAAATTAACCCTCTGTTGTCAGGTGGCTCGCCCAGGCCTGAAACAGGAGAACTCATCCCACTAGAGAGAATTCTAAGTAAGACCCGATTCTGGAAGATCTTTTTAAAATTTTATTTTGTGATGTGTTTGGTGGGAGGGAGGGAGAGTGCTCATACGTGTGCATGCTTGCCATAGCACGCATGAGGAAGGCAGAGGATGGTTTTCAGTAGCGTGCTCTCTCTGTCCACTGTGGGTTCTGGGCATTGAATTCAGGTCACCAGGCTTTTGCTACAAGTGCTTTTACTTGTCGTGCCAAGTCACTGGCCCTGCAGGGTTTTGTTTTTTTTTTTCCATTTTCCTATAAGGAAAAAAAAAAGTTATTGGTCCTTCCTGTCTGATGCCCTCCATACCCTGCTGCTCTTTCAAAGCCCACAATTCCCTGCTGGGTCCATTTGATGGTTTAAACCTAAAAACATGTGGAACATTCCTGCAGTCTGTCTTTGCCCACTGTTTTGACAGAAGGGCATAGGGTAGATCCGCCTGAAGCTCTGGACTGTTTGTGGAAGGCAGGGCAGGGTGCAGCGGAGAAGCCAGAGGGCCAGACTGGCCTGCGGGCTTGTTTAAGCACCCCACCAGTGCACCCCTCCCTGCCCACGTTGTGTCTCAGATCCCAGCCACTGTGTTGCTCGGCGATGGACTTCGCCGGCAGTCCTGCTGGGTTCTGTGACAGAGAAGTCATCTCAATGCCTCCTTAGATTGTGTGGCGTGTGCGTGTGCATGTGCCCTCAGAGTGGAGTTTCAGGTGTTTGTGGGGCATCTGACTTGTTACGTGGATGTTGGGCTCTGAACTCCAGTCTTCCTATGACACAGCAAACGCTGTTGTTAACAGCAAACGCTGTTGTTAACCTCCGAGTCACTTCTCCAGCCCCTGGTTTGTGGGTCTGATTTTAAGACAAGGTCTCGTGTAGCCCAGGTTAGCTTTCAGCTCGGCATATAGCTAAGGCTGACCTTAAACTCTTACTTCTCCTGCACCTATCTCCCGAATGCTAGCATGGCTGGCCTATGCTGCCTTGCCTGACTTGGTTTCTTTGGAGGGTTGTTTTTTAACGGAGCTATCATGATGGGAAAAGTTTCTTCTACCCTCCTTGCAGGGTACGTCAGCCGGGGTGCTGTTGATGCAGGGCAGAGCCCGGCTGCCCTCTCTCAGAGTCTCACATCTGTAATATTTTTCTTCCTCGGGACTGAGAGGGGAGGCAGTTCCGGCTCCAGGCTGGGCTGGTGTTCTTCTCACCTGGGTCGGGCCTAGTCTCTTCAGGGCCCTGGTGTGAATAGGCTATAGGCCCCTCTTCCCGTCTTGAGCCATATCAGACCTAGACCTTCACTTGACCCCTGAGGCCCAGTTGCAGCAGGGCGGATCCCTGTCCCATCTGGGGGACAAGTGAACTGTATTCCTTAGCTCAAGTCCATGCAGCTCTGGTAGAACGCACCTGCTGGGTTCGAGATTGATTGGCTGGCGGGCAGTGGGTCAGGGTTCGGTAACGGACCAATGCTCTGCTTCTCCTCACCTGGGCTGACTGGGTGATCCACCAGCTCACTTGGAAGAGTTTTCAAGGACAGCAAGAAAAATGAGGGACTTTCAGGGGCAGCTGTGTTTTCTGACTCAGTCATAATGCCCCTAAAAATCCTTATTGTTCTTGCAGTGTGCATCGGGCAGCTGCAGTGGCCACCAACCCAGCTCTTGCCCATCTGGCCCTTCTAGGATGGAAGAAACTTCCTGTTGTTAGGTTGCAAATGAGGAGGGGTGGGCGCAGGCTGGTTGTTGAAGGGGTTGATCCATGTTGATTTGCAAATATGTTCACCAAGTCTTTTGGGGAAGGGTTGGGATCCGAGAAGGGGCTGGGGGACATGCCTGGGTCTCCCTGTCTCCTGGGAAGTGGGTACCTGGACAGGCACTTGTTTTTGTTCTTATTTTTGTTTTTAAGCCTTAAGTGAAGACTCTGAGAGCTGGTGGCTACTTCCATCTGGACATTTCTCCAGTGTCATCCCAGAACTTGCTTGTTCTCTATCCCTGTTACTTCAGAGAACACCTCCTTGTTCAGCTGGTGCCTCCAACTTTTCAAGCCCCACCCCCATGTATTTTGACTTGGGAGGCCTCTGGGTGTGGATAGGGGACTGCAAAGCAGCATATATGCCTTTTAATCCATTAATTCATTATTTATTTATTTATTTAAACAGGGTCTAATGTAGCCAAGATTGGCCTTCATCTCCTGTTCCTCTGGCCTCTGCCTCCGAGCCCAGAGACTGTAGACACGTGCTAGCTGCCACTCCAGGCTTTTTCAGCAGGAACCATTTTACAACATGCTCTTCTTTCCTACCATGACCATGATACAACGATGCCACCAAGTCTCAAAGCAACGATCTTGTTTGCCAGCTAAGGAGATGAAGGATCAGTAAGCATCACAGGGCTTCTGCTACAAGTCACCCAGAGTCTCGGGGACCTCACATTGGCAGGGGATGGTCGTCTTCAAGATGCCTTCAGGTCCCTGGGAGCTTGCCTGGAAGCACTCATCATCTGACGGGATATCCTCAGTGTTTGGTGTATACTGGACCAGCTTGACTGCCCTGCCGGCCAGCCCTGGGATCTGTGGATGGCTTTTAAGAGGCCAGGTTTGCTCGGGAGCTGCCTGCTGGCGTCTTGCTGAGTAAAGATGAAATGGATTTAGCCTTGCTGGTGAAAGTTGAATGAGGCTCTTGTGGAATGGACAAGAGCGACAGCAGTTCTGTTAGCTCCAAGCAGCTCTGCTGGCTTTTGCTAACTCTGCCTCCCCCGGAGCCTCTTTGCCCCTGCCTACCCCTGCCTCAAACCTCCTTGTTGATTCCCATGGTCCTCATTCTTTACCAGAGCATTTGCAACAGGGCAGGGCTGGGGAGATGGCTTGGTCAATAAGGTACTTGTCACGAGTTCCTTCCTGAACACATGGTGGCTCACCTGTGATCTCCCGGGGGGAGACAGATGGTTCTGTGAGACCAGCCAGCCTCCCAGTTTAGTTAAATCTAGGCTTCATGAGAGACCCTGTCAAAGAATAAGGTGTAGAGTGATTGAGGAAGGCACCTTGAGGTGGACCCCTGACTTCCATACACATGAATAGGAACACACACAAAGACATCAGCTGGGACTGGTTTGGTTGGTGTTTTTGAGACGGGGTCTCACTCTGTAGACCAGGCTGGCCTCCAACTTCCAAGTGATCCACCTACCTCTGCTTCCCAAGCACTGGGATTAAAGGTGTGTGCAACTATTCCTGGCCTAATACATTAGTTTTTAAAAAGCAAGCATGACTTTTTTCCCCAGTTAGGAAAGAATTGTTCTCAAATGCTGTTGAACATGTGTTAGTGGGAAAAATGAACCTCAAACACCCGTGCCTGAATTGTCTCTTGTGAGCCACGAGGTCACACTTTGCTTCTGGCCACACCCCATTAACAGAATGGGGATTTTTTTTTTTTTTTTTTTTTTTTTTTTTTTTGGTGCACACATGGAAGTCAGAGGCGTGCCAGTAAAGGCAGGATCAAACTGCCTTTACTTGCTGAGCCATCTTGCCAGCACCTTTTAAAAACTTACTGTTCTGTTAGTTATTAGTTTTTTTCACCTTCATATGAGTTCCTGGGGGATCGAACTTAGGTTTGTCAGGCTGGCAGGGCAAGCACCTTTACCCTCTGAGCCAGGGAGGGAATTTTTTTTTTTTTTTTTTTTTTTTTAATGGGAGCTAGGCCTCTAATCCAGTGAGCCACAGGCCTGTGCCTTCAGGAGCCTGTCTTCATCCTTTTCTTCCTTCTTTCCTTCCTTCCTTCCTTTTTCTCTTTCTTCCTTTCTTTCTCTCTTAGAGGATATGGAGAGGCTGGGCCACTGCTGCCTTCCAGCCAGGAAGAGCTCAGAGATCTTGCTGGAGGGAATGGAGTCCTCAGTGAGGATGTCCTTGACTGACAGCTCTGTCGGCCTTTTTGACCCTGTGTCTGGGGTGTCTGCTGATACAAACTTGATTAGAGTTGAAGGCATCAAGAGGAGCCTGAGGTGGGTGCCTGGGCTTATGACTGGCTTTTTCTTGCATGTCTTTGTGTTCTGCTAAGCAGCCAAGAGGATCCATCGGGCTACAGGCCCACAAGGGGCAATGGAAGAGGTTCCTTCCAACTCTGCCTGCCCCTTGGATGATGGGACCATTTGCCTCTGGCAGGGACTTACTGAGGACACCGCAAGGAAGTGACAGAGCTGGGATTCATATCTCTAGTTCTGACTTCCAAGAAATGACTGGCATTTCTCTATTGGTAGTGGCATTCATTGTCAGTACATAAGAAATGAAGTGTGTTTTTCTATGTGTATGTGTTTGCCTGTGTGTGTAGTGTGTGCATGCTGGTGCCCACAGAGGACAGAAGAGATGGTCAGGTCCTCTGGAACTGGAGTTGTGGGTGGTTAATGTGGGTGCTGGAAACTGAATACAGGTCCTCCGGAGGAGCAGCTAATGCTTTTAACCACCAGGCCATCTCTCTAGACCCCTAGCATATTCTTTGATAACCACCACAAGTACATGACCCAGAGCAGGATGGGTCGCTTCCATTAGCCTCCCAATGGCAAGTGTGCACTGGCCTGGACCCTCAGTTTGTCACACTCCCACCAATCCAAGCTCCAGCTAGGGCACAGTTAGGTCCCTTTTACAGACAGAAACAGTCTGAGCACGGGTCATTTGCTTCTGGGTGACGATCTTAAGATCCCCGCTGCCACTTCTCGGCTCAGGGACAGCCAGGAAGGAACATAGCCATGCTTGGGGCTTGCATCGAGGGAAAGCCCCTGCTGCTGGGTTGCCGTGGCGTTTGGCAGACTTTCCTTCTCTTCCAAGTCAGCCCCAGAAGCACAGCCTGGGGACTAGCTGAGTTGGTCTGCACAGCGAGCTGACCGGGGCTGCATTGTCGGGTCCAGGAAATGGCTAGCTGTTTTCCAGCAGGTCTGCAGAACCGGACAGCCAGCCTGCCTTGGAATTGGCGGATGGGAGTTGAGAACACCACTTTCCTGGAGCCTCTAGGCTTTGGGCCAGGCCCTCAGGCTTCCTTTGGAAGGGGGGGGTGGCCCCCCAAGTAATCGAGCCATTCTTGCCCAGCTTGGCACAGGCCTTCTCCCCTCCTTGGTCTGGCTCATGCCCTTCTCTCCACCCAGCCTTCTCTGCAGCAGAATGCAATGGTATCCATGAAGCCTGCTTTCCAGAAAGCAGGAGGCCCGTGCAGGCCGACTTGGCTGACACTTCATTGGGGGAGTTGCACAGCATTGGCTCTGACTAGCTCCCAGTGGGGGCTGGGAGGCAACCCTGAGCTGCCTTGTCTCACCTGGGCCACAAACCCCTGCCTCAGTGGAACCAAGAGCCCTGAGCACAGGCACAGGGGTCTGTTCAAGGGCAGCCACCTTGGGAAGGCTTCCCATCCTCTCTGCCCCTGTTGCCTGTTGGATAGCGGCAGGAGTCCTCTGTTTTACATCCAGATCTGACACTGTTTCTGCCTTTCTTTCCCCTTCCAGGGGGACATGTGATCTGGGAACACTGGTATCTTTAGAGGGGAAGCTGGTCCCTTGGGGGTAGTTGCACTGCCCAGCACTGAGGTGACATTTGGGTCTTCAACACCGTGGACGCTGTCTTCTGCTGTTGATCCTGTAAGGATGATCTTTCCTGACAGTTACTTCTCTGGACTCTGGCCCTGGTTGAACCCAGTTGGGTAGATGTCTCTGGAGTGAGCTTCGGGCCTTGCCTCTGCCCTGGATGGATTGAGCTGCAGCCTCTGCTCTGGATTCCCTGAGGTTTGGGTCACTGAAGCCCAGGGCTTTCACTGGGGAGTTTCAACTCCAGACTCCTAAGCTTTGGCTTAGACCCAGGGCATTTGCCAGATGTCTTGAGGGCAGGTACCCAGTGGCTTTCGATTTGCCTGATGAAATCCCCTCACCCCTTATCCTATTTTTTCTTTTGTCCTAGAGTTTGAATTCAGGACTTTAGACATACTAGGCAAGTGCTCTACCACTGAGGGCATTCCCAGCCCTTTTTGACTTGAGACAGAATCTTGCTATGTAGCCTAGCCTGGCCTTGAACTCAGAATCCTTTTGCCTCCATCTCTAGAGTGCTAGCAGTATAGCTGTGCACCACAATGCCCATGTGCTTTCCTGTTTGAACTCCTCTGTCAGGAAAGCAACTCTGGGTGGAGGTTGGGTTAATTCCTGATGGCCTGGCATTGCGGAGTGTCCGGTCATAGCAAGGTACCCTAGGTAGGCAGAGGGGCGGGCAGCTGTGTGTTAGTTTCCCGTGGATCTTGTTTCTAATGATCTGTTGTTCCCCCAAAGGTCCACCGTTTACTCTGTGTCACCAGGTTCAGGCAGGGCGTGGGCACAGACTGCTGACTTTCCCACTGCGGAGCTTCAGTTGCATCTTCTCACAGGAGTTCCTAACTTGACAGGATGTCGACTCGGAATTGCTGATGGCCAACTCTTTTATGCATCTAAGGATGCAGCCAACAAAGAAGAAAGAGTTTCTTCAGGAACACACACCCTGGTAACCATCACCATCAGGTTGGATTATTGCATACCTGCTCTGAAAAGCTTCATCCATTCCCTTGATGGTCAGTCTTCCAGCCTTGGCCCACCACCAACCTGTCTTTCTTTCTTGTCTTTTCTGGATGGTCATGTGGTATGCATTGTGTGTCTGCTTTCTCTTAGTGTGTTTTCAAGATTCGCTCCTCCATGTGCATTAGGGGTTCAGCCACTCCTTTGCAGGCTGGGCAGCGTCACAACCCGTGGGTGCGCCCGCATTTGTTTATCTACCTTGCAGATGATGGCTGGGCTGTTTGCAGATTTTGGTTGTTATGAATAAAGCTGTTTTGAATGCCCAAGCATCGTGTCTTGGGTGTATGCTTGCATGTGGATAGCAGGTTCATTCTCCAGTTGAGGAAATGGGTTTGTGAAGGTAGAAAGACTTGTCTGAGGTCACACGGCTGGCACAGGGAACCCAGGTAGGGGTGGTGGATGCATTGGAGTGATGAGTGTTGCGTGTGCTCAGTAAAATTGTTCAGGACCAGCTCACCATCCCCTGGTGCTCAACCACATGATTGCCAGGAGAAGTTGCCACAAGAGCTGTAGTCCTTGTCACCTGGAAGCCCAGTGGTTTTTCTCACTGCATCCCAGGCTCCAGGGATGGGAGATGAGCTCTGGAAGGATGCGTGCCCAGAGGCAGAATCACTTCCCCGGGTGCTTTCCTCTCCTCGGGTTCGGAGCTCCACCAAGGAACCCTTGCTCGACACCAAGCCAAAGGGAGGAAAACTTGCGCTGCTGTTATCCCAGCCACAGATGCAAAAGAACAAACAAAAAAAACTCCCCCCCCCCTTTTTTGGTTGACATCAACAGGTCACGGAGTCCTTCTGGACAACAAAGGAGGTCAGGCTGATCATCTCAGCTTTGACCCCCTCCCAGCTGCCTCCACCACAACTCCCTTCTGGGCTATGCTTAGCGTGTCCCTCGGAGTGAAGGAGGCTGTGTCTTTTACCTGTGAACTCACTGGGGCATCTTCCTTGAGATCCTTGTGCCAACATTACCAAAGCAAAGACTTTTCAGGGTTGTTTGTTTGTGACAAAGTCTCACAACGTAGTTCTGGTTGGCCTGGAACTCACTATGTAGTCCAGGCTGGCTTTGAACTCTCAGAGATCTTCCTGCCTCTGCCTCCCGAGTGCTGGGATTAAAGACATTCACCACCGGACCCGACTGACCTTTCAGTTTTATGAGCCAGCTTGCCCCTGGGAATATCCTGGCTAATATAACACTGCTCCATGACGTCACACTTCAAGACCCATAGGCAAAAACCCAGGGCCAGCCTACTTTGCTCTGTTCTGCATCCCACACATGCACACTCCAGCTCTGGAGGAAGGGCCTGCAAAGGAAACAGAGGCACAGAAGTGTCACATATATCTTTACCTCCTGCCTCAGACCCCCTCAGGTCATCTGCCCATCAGGTCCTTGGCTGTTTGTTCTGGTGCGGCACCACCACGGAATCTCATAACTGAAGGTGACCTGCCGAGTCTGACCCCATCAGACAGCAACCCAGAACATGAACAGGCTCCCAGAGTGTGGCCAGAGGGGCCACAGCACATGGCCCAGCCGTGTGCTGAGTTCATTATAAGGGATGAACTTGGAACCGTGAGAGACGGGAAGGGTGGTCTTCCTGCCTAGTCTGTCGTGAAAGGCTCAGCTTTCCAGGGGACCCAGGTGGCCTGGCAATGCAGCTGAGCTTCAACAGAGGATAGGTTGGAAGGAAGGCTGAGTGACCCTCCGTGGAGTACATGTCGCTGGCGTGCGGTGGGGAGGGGACACGGAGGGTCATCAGCAATGTCGTCTCTTGGTCGCATCTCTTCTCTTTACTGGGTCTAGTTAGTCAAGGCCTCTCTTACCTTCAGTGTATCTCAGAGGCTATATCAACGGAGAACAAACTCCTCCCCATTAACAGAGGAGCTGGTGCTCCCTAGTACTCCATCTGCTGAGGATGACACTGGCAAAGTCTGCATCCCCTGAGTCTGCTTCTTGTCTGTGAGGTGGGGAATACCAATGGTTTCACCCCACAGGACCACTAGGAGGTGTCAATTAGGTTTGTGCCTGGTATGTGGGTGTGAGGAAGAGAACTACAATCACCTCTCTCTTCCTGTCTCGGTTCCTACGAAGTGGATGGTGTCGCCCCTTGCCCACCCCATCCCCAGCCTACCACCAGACCCAGGCTACTATCATGCTGACCATAAGCCTTGGCAAAGGCCCAGCCACGGAATCCGAGTCCATGCAGTCACTGACACACCGTCCTCAAGCCTTGCTGTGTCTTGTGGAGATTATGAGCCCCAAGCTACAGGGGCCGCTTTTGCTCTTCCACCATTTGGGAATGAAGTCGGAAGGGTACCAAGGGATGGAGCAGGACACTGAACCCTGGAGGTGTCACTGTGGTGACTGGATCTAGCCATGCCGGAAGCTTATTAGCCCTTGATAATTTTAGGAACATGTCAGTCAAACTTTTTATTGCCTTGCTAGTTCAGGCTTACTTTCTGATACTTATAACAATTTACTGTTTATAGATGGTGTCGCTAAGGGGGTACACAGCCCAGGTAAGGTCCTACACATCTGCTCCCTGAGGCTTGCATGTGTATTCATGTGGTCTACCTGCTGCTCACACAGCCCAGGTGCCTGACGCAAGGCAGGTAATTAGCAAACGTATTAAAGCAAGTCCATTGCCCATTTTCTCCTTTGGTGTGCCCTGCCTTCCAGTCCTCATGTGGAGAGACCATTTTGCCTTCTCAGCTTGTCCTTGGATGACCTCTGACCTCTCTGGAGTGGCTTCTAGGAGTCTGTGGTGGTAAACTGGTCTCATGTTTTCATGAAAGTTTTCAGTCTAGGGCCTCATATATCAGCCCATCTGTTTGTATACTCAGTTTTACATATTCCCCAGAAATGTGCCCAGTCTCTGAGGTACCAGGCCTTTTCCTGCCCACAAGGAATGTGTGTGTGTGATCTAGCAGTGAGGGAAGGTATTGTCGATTTTAGTTCAGTTGTTGGGTGGTTTTACGTGTTTGGATAATTCTTGTATTCTTCTACAGACCAGATAATAAAATGCCTTTAAGAAGGATAGCTCAGTCCTAAGCAAGCTGGAATGAATGTGGCTTATCCATGACCAAAGGGAAGGCAGAGTGTCAGTGGGTAGACCCTGGGTCTGAGGGAAATATGAACTGTGTGCCAAGCTCTGTACTTACCTTCCTGATGTCCACTCAGGCCAGCCTGGACTTTCTTTCCCACCTCACTGGTGGAGAAATAGGCTCAGAGGAGTGAAGTCGCTTTTTGAACAGAAAGGATGTCTGATCTACTGTTGTGCAGGATTCAGGAGCCTGGGGTGCAGAGAGACCCTGGACATTGTTGCCCCGTTCCAGGTAGAATCTTCCCTCATCTTCCCTCCCAGTCATATCACAGCTCCATGTCGCCTTTGTCTACGTCTCTACACCTAACACAGTTTGCACTTGGTACCGAGGATGAGCCAATGCTAAAGTCTTAGTGCCAGGAACATCTCCCTGCATCCTACAGCATCCATTCTCTCCTCCTAGTGGGAGTTAACCTCTTCTTTAGAAAACTGCTTCTCTCTCTCTGTCTCTCTCTGCGTGTGTGTGTGCGCGCGCGCTTGTGTATACTGTGTGGGGATTAAATCCAGGGCCCTGCTTGTGTTAGGAAAGCACTAAGTTACCCCTTGGCCCTTATTTGTTTTGAGACAAGGTCTCAGACACCCGAGCCTGCCTTGACCTTACTCCAGAACCCAGGCAGGCTTCGGACTTGTGATCCTCTGAACAGCTGAGGTTCCTGGCCTGTACCACCAGTAATTTATTGATTGTTATTGTCCAGGAGGGACTTGCTGTAGTACACGTGTGGCGATCAGGGACCAACTTTACGAAGTCCCCCTTCCACCTTCGCATGGGTTCTGGGAACTGAACTCAGGTCTCTAGGCTCTCATGGCAAACTCCCTTGCCTGCTGAGCCATCTCATAGGCCCACAAACTGTTTATCCTTCTCTGGTCTTGGAATATTTTAAACCAAGTGGTCACATGGTCTTGCTGAAGCCGATCATAGTCTTCCCTACCTTGGTTCGTTCAAAAACTGGACATGATCCAAACAGAACATTCCAAATCATCCTTGTGGATCATTAAGCTGTAAGTATCAGATTCTATCTGCTGAGAGCCACATGCTAGAGCTTGAGAATGTGAAAGCCCAAGGCCAGCCCTCTCCCTCTGTGCTGGCTACTTTCATATCAACTTGATACAGGATAGAGTCATTTGAGAGATGAGAGCCTCAGTTGAGAACATGGATTCTAGAGAATTTTCCTAATTGGTGATCGATGTGGGAAAGTCCAGTCCATTGTGGGTGGGGCCACCCCTGGGCTGGTAGTCCTGGGGTTAAGAAAGCTATGGAGAGCAAGCCAGTAAGCAGTACCCCTTCATGGTCTCTGCATCAGCTCCTGCCTCCAGGCTCCTCCCCGAATGAGTTCCTGCCCTGACTGCCTTTAAAGATAAACACTGGTGTGGAATCATAACCCAAACGAACCCTTTCCTCCCCAGTTTGATCTTGGTCATGGTGTTTCATCACAGCATAGGGACCCTTACTTAACCTCTGCATGATCATCAAGGTAATACAGGAAGGTGCTAAGAAATCAGACAGGACGAGAGAGTGTGTGAAGGAAAACAGACTCCTGCTCTACGCCCTCTTCACCCCAGCTTCACCGAGAATGAACTGTTTCACCTACTTCCTTCTGCGTATTCTGTGACTCAAGTTAACACACTTATCCACCTCTTTTTTGAGTTCTAACTTTGGACCAACATCCACGGTAAGAACCGTGAGAATTTAGCTCACTTAGATCCCTGCCCTGTTCTTTTTTTTTTTTTTTTTTTTTTTTTTGAGACAGAGCCCCATTCAGCCCAGTTGGGCTTTGAACTTGAGTCTATCTGAGGACTCTGAACTCCAGCTCTTGCCTCTACCTCCCAAGGCATATGCTCCTCCACCAGCTGTATCTTATTCCTTTTTATCTTCAGAGTTTACAGCACACCAGCAATCCAGATCCTGCTTTCCTATGGTTCAATGTCTTCTCTTTGGATTCAGCTTTAGATGTGTTTTTTAAAGTCTGTCCCATCCTTTTTAGATGACAACTATGAACTCCTGCCAATCATAGCCCACCCTTGTCACCTGTCACTTTTTTTTCCTTACCATGCCGGTGTTATTGTCTCTCCCACTTCAAACTGAAGTTTTGTGTTTTTTTTTTTTACAGTTTTGGCCACAAGTTAACTCATGAAAAAGCAAGCTGGGATGTGGCTCAGGGGTCGAGTTAGAGCATTCATCTTGCATGCCAGAGAAACTGGGTTTCATCTACAGCAACTTCATGTGACTGTGATTGTCAGGAACTGTTCACGGTAAACTCCCCTTTGATCTTGCTCTGTGTGTGTGTGTGTGTGTGTGTGTGTTGTGCTGGGGGTGGGTGGAAGCCAGGGTCTTATCCTTGCTAGGCAAATGCTCTACCACTAAGCTCTGCCTGTGGCCCTAAACTCCCCCTTTAAATGAAGATGGTTTGATCTCCATTTGTTGCATATGGCTAACGTCTCTTATACTTCACGTTCAGTTTCTGTTGACTATGGTGCTTTGAATGAAAATGGCCCACGGGCGCATATATTTGAATGTCTGGTTCCCAGTTGGTAGGCTGTTTAGGGAGGATTCGGAGGTTTGGCCTTGCTGGAGGAGGTGCGACGCTCCGGGTGGCTCTAAAGCTTCAAAAGCCCATGCCAGGCCTAGTCTCATCTGTCTGCCGCCTTTGGATTAGGACTGAAGCTCTCAGCTACTACTCCATCGACAGCCTGCCTGTTTTCTGCCATGATGATCATGGACTAACCCTCTAAAACTGAAAGCAAGCCCCCAATAAATGTTTTCTTCTATAATCTGCCTTTGTCACAGCATCTCTTTAAAGCAATAGAATAGTGACCAAGACTTTGACTTAGATGAAATGTGTCCACATGCTTCCAAATACATGCTCAGGACCATCTTCCTGGGGCTGCGAGGGAGTATCTAGCAAAGCCCTGTGCTCTGAAAGGAGCTAGGCCTGTCTGAATACCCCAGAGTCACGATCTTGAAATTCATGATGGTGCTTAACCAAAGCCTCAATGATTCCGTAGCCATCCTGTGCTCATGTCTTGCTAGGAGAAGCCTAAACCCACTGAAGAGTGTTCTCCCTTCCAGAGCCAGAAAAAAATCCAAGTGAGGGGCCCTGGGCCCAAGCGGGGATGTATAGGCCTTTGTTATTTTTGGAAAGGAGGGATCCCCATATTCCAGAGAACCCATGTCCCCAGGATCTGCCCATGTCCTAGGGCTTATGACTGGCAAGTCCTGCATTCAAGTCCAAGCTCCTACTTCTCAGACTATAGAGCCTTTTACTCCCCCCGGCAGCTCCCCTGACACAGACGCAGTCTGCCTGGGCGTGCAGGCAGTCTGCTGTGCTCCTGTTGTGAGAAACCTGCCTGCTTCAAGCCACTTACCCTCGGGGCCCAGTGAAGAAGGGGAGATGCTTTGAAGGTGCCTATCACACAGAATATCTGTGCAACCAGCGAAAAAGGAAACAGTCCTTCACAGATGGATTCCAACCCATCGATGCAAAATGAGCAGATTATAACATCAAATGGGTGTGGTGGCACATACCTATCATCCCAGCGCTTAGAGGCTGTGGCTGGAGGATGGAAAGTTCAAGGGTAGCCTGGGTAACAAAGTGAGATCTTGTCTCAAAATAGCAAATACATAAATGCATACTACACAAATATGCATTTATACATGTATGTACATACATATATGCTATATACGTCACATGCATATATAAGACATCACTTTCAGTTTTTAATGAATCGATTTGCGTAACAAGACTCAGTCCCAAGACCAGTATCAAATACAGTAACAGTGGTTGCTTGTCACTCACACACATACACAGACACACACACATGTGCACATGTGCGTGCACACACACACACACACACACACACACAGAAGTGCCCACCTTGTGTTGTCGCCAGACAGAATTCAATGCTGTCTAATGATATAGTCTTGACAAAGCAAGCTCTAAACCACACGCTTGACCCTGACCCGGCCTCTATGCCTAACTGCCCATTCACAGGAGAAGCAGAGGAAAGGGGGACCTGTTGAACTACACCGAAGAGCCGCAATCAGCAGAGTCCAGACGCAGCCAGATGCCACAAAACACACTGGCTTCTCCCCATAAATAAACTGCAAGCCAAGACAAAACGAAAAGCCGTGAGACCAGAAGAGGCTCGGGAGACATACCGAGCGAGTGGTGGCAACGAGCAGACTTCGTTAGGGTCTAAACGTAAACCGATGACAAGCAGTTAGGTAATAAACAGAAACAGAGCGTCAACCGGATCTCTGCTAATGTTGGGGCTAATGGTTGTTTTAGTGTGCTAATGGTGTTATCACAATGGTTCCTGATCAGTTTTTGTCAGGAACGGTCCTTGTGGAGACACATACCAAAATATTTATGTGTGAGATGATGTCATGCCTGGGATTTGTTTCAGAACAGCACCGAGGGTGGATGTGGAGGGGGGGAGGAGGGGCCACAGAAGGCAGCATGGCCTGAGTGCTGATTGTCACCTTGAGTGGAGGGGACAGGGGCTTTGCTTTGTCGGTTTTTATGTCTAAGTTTCTTAACCTGTTTTCAATGCTGGAGAATCAAACCTAGGGCCTTACACATACCAGGAACTAAGTTGCTATTTTTAATTTAAAAAAGGACCTTTCTCTGCTGCCCGTGGTCCTGGCCCTCAGGAGGTCAAGGGAGAAGGATAAAGAATTTGAGGCCAGCTTGGGCTACACAGCTAGATTCTGTCTCGAAATAAAGAAATAAAAATAAAAAAGACTCTTGTGGCCTGCGGCAGGTATCTGGGGGAGGGACATTTGAGGAAGGACGGCCATGCCTCTAGGAGCAGAGAAGCACTGACTTGGGGTTACCGTATTACCCCTCCCCTGGCCAGGCTGGGCCTGGAGGTTGCAGTCGCTGGCGCCCAGGCTCACATCAAAAGAGAGCTTTCCTCATGTCTGGATGAGCTCATGCCTCTGCACACTGTAATTGTAGAATAACTCGGGCCCCAGCCCACAGTTCAGGCTCTTCCCTCCCACCCCTCAGGCACGTCCTGGGCCATGTCAGGCCATCTGGCCACCAGCACGGGCTGGAGAAGGTGCAACAGCTGGCGGGAACTATAGTGCATTCACAAACACACTTCTCATAGCTTCCTTGGTGCTGATAGGCCAGGGCCAGCACAGGATCCAGGGAGTGTCTCTGCAGGGAGGGAACTCTGAAGAGGCTCCTTGGCTTCCCCATCCGACAGGAGGCAGCTCAGTGTCTCTCTGTGGAGCACTGTTTATCTTTGGGGAGGAGCCATGCTTCCTGGATAATATTCTCAGACCCCTGCCTATTAGCAGCCTCTGTCACTATGGCAACCAAGGGACAGCTATTTGCTTCCAACCAGCCCCGACTTTCAGACCACTGTGTGTCTTTAAGTTTTGCCTTTGTTGCTTGATAACTCAAATCAAGTTGGAGAAAGACGGGGCAGAAGCCCTGAATGATGTCTTGACTTAGTCTTGTAAAACTGTGAGATCACAATGCTTCTTGAAGTGTAGCTAGGATTCTGCAAGGTGCCCAAGTGTGAGGATCAGTGGGATGATCCCTCACCTCTGGACACAAAAGAAAAAAAGAGAGAGAGAGAGTATTCGGAGAAGGGCAGAAATGCCCTGTGGCCCCAGGGTTTGGTGTGGACTATGAACCCATTCAGCAGAGGCAGGGAGTTAGCAAAGCTTTACAAATGGGGTAGAAACATGCATCCTTCCAGAGAAGGGTCAGGTTTTCTGCCCTAGTGCTTGTGGACTGAGGAATCACAGATGCCTATGTGTGAGTCAGAATCTGTCTCACTCCTCCTGGGTCAAACGCAAGGAATGCAACCGAACAGCTGGGGCTTCTTGCCCTGGTGGTGTCTGGTGGGAGAGGGATTTAGACAGTGACAGTGAGGGAGTGAGCTGCCCAGAGTTCTTAAGCTATATAAGGACACTGTGTGCATACCCATGTAAGCACAGGCCCATTTTCCTTGCTCTCTTTCCTTCCTTCCTTCTTTCCCTCTCCCTTTATTCCTTCCTAACTTCTTCCCCCCCCCCCTTCTTTCATCAATTCAACAAGACGATCTATGCCAGCTGTTTAAGGATGAGCAAATACTGACCTCCCCACCCCCACCCCCGTGGAACACATCTATAACCCAATAGACCCAGCCCAGGGAGGAAAGAAAAAAAAAGTGTTCTCTAAATGAGAGTATGAGACAGGTTGAGTGTGTGTGTGTGTGTGGGCGGGGGGAGGTGCTAAGAACCTATTGGATGGATGTCTCAGGGGGGTTGGGATTGAGTTTCCCATGGGCCTAAGCTGCCCACACAGCTGTCCTGCCAACAGTCCCTCTGTCCTGCAGGAGATGTTTGGTCAACCAGTCAGCCAGCACCTCCTGCCACATTCTGTTAGCAGGTGGACAGTGGTTCCAGCCCAGCCGGTGAGCACGTCCAGACCTCTCTCTCTGGAACAGAATGGCGTGATAGCTGGGGTCCCCCAGCTGCACCCCACTACATAAGGCCGTCCGGCTCCTTGCCTGCCCTTTGCCAACATGTGGGCCGCTGAAGCAATCTTGACTTTCACTCACGACTGGGAAGGGTGGATTTGGACTTTTCAGAGGCAAAGCTTTAACAAGGGTGAGAGAAGAGAAGCTCATGAGAGTCCACCCTCCATCTCAGGCATGGGTGTGTGTGTTGGGGGGGGGGGCTGCTTCGTTCTTCAGGCCAGCTGCCTCTGTGTGGCTCTCACACACAGGGTCCTCCGCGAGTTCCCTTTCAAGCAAGCTGGAGTGCAGCCCTGGCAGGCCTCAGAGGGAGGAAATGCCAGCCACATTTCTGTAAGGCTGGCTCAGCCTCCCCAGGGACCCTCAGGCAGCCCTAACGTTTCCTCTGAGGCGTGTCAGTGGTATGGGCCTGGCCAGCCAGGGTGGGCCTCCGGCAGGACCTGTGACTCAGGGCTAGTCAGACGGAAGCAGGATGTCAGCAGTATTCACTGGGCTACAAGGAATCTTACTCTTCTATTTATAGGCAGTGCAACTGCTGGCCTAGCCTGATGGGAGGAAATGGCCAGCGCATCAGAATGGGAGCGGCGAGTCAGGAACCAAGGCCGAGAGAGGCGACCCACCACCCCTCAGTCGGCCTCTGTAGGAGGGGAGGAGCTTCCAGGCTAGGACCAGCTCAGAAAGGCCAAGGCTAGACCAGGCCGGGATGATGCGACTATATGATCACACAAGTCATCCGTTGAAAAACTGACGTAAATTACTAAACAGTGGCACACACTTGTAATTATGGTGCTGGAGAGGCAGAGATGGATGTCTGGGACTTCCCATCAGCCAGCCAGCCAAGCCTACCTTGTGAGCATAGATCTATGCAGTGATCTAGGGGCCAGCCAGGGCTACTCGCTGAAACCCTGTCTCAAACAAGCAAAGCAGTGGTTGACATTCGGTGGCTTGGACCTTCTAGACCAGCGGTTCCTAGCCTTGCTGATGCTGTGACCTTTTGATACAGGTTCCTCCTGTCGTGGTGACCTCCAACCATAAAGGTATTTCATTGCTACCTCCTAACTGCAATTTTGCTATTGTTACAAAATGTAACGTAAATATCTGATATGCAGGGTAGAGTAAGTGACCCCAAAGGGATCAAGCCCACAGGTTAAGAACTGCTATTATAGACTCTGATAGGAGAGTGCCCAGTGGCCTGGTGGCCTGGAGAATTTACTCTATTTCCGTTCTTTCAAAACATCTTGCCCTGTGTCCAGGAGAACTAATTGGTCTTAGGAAACTCATAAGGGCCTAATACCTGTCACATGACATCTCTTGGTTTGACAACACCTTTGCGTTTGGGCATGCACGTATAGACTCCTGTATGTGGGGGTACAGGTGCTTGTGTTTGCACACACATATGGGGGCCAGATGTGCCACTTCTTAGGAGCCACCCACGTGCTTTATTTGTTTGAGACAGGGTTTTACCACATAGTCCTGACTGGCCCAGAACTCACTATGTAGACCAGGCTCTACAGAAGCTTGGTTGGCTGAGGAGCGAGCCCTGGCTGTTTGTCTGTCTCTGCCTCCTCAGTGCTGGGGTTGTAAGTGTGTGCCACTGTTCCTAGTATGTTATATGGGTGCAGGGGATCAAATACAGCTTCCACACTTATGAGGCAAATGCTTTCCAAACATGCAAAACTGTACCCAAAGCCCCTCACAACGGCTTTTTAATGTACATCCACTTAAACAGAAGTCAAACTGACTCAGAACTGAAGTTCAGCACGGTTAAGGTCTCGCCTTACTTTGGACACATGCACAAATGTATCCGGAAGATGAGTGTGTAAAACACGAGCTGCTTGTTTGAGGAGTGTTGTGAGAGACTGTGACCCTGCCTGTTGTTCATTTGATGCCACAGCCTGTAAGAACTGTCTTCACAGTCCTTACCGAGCCTGCGGCCAGTTTTTGCTGTGCTGAACAAGGGACTCTTGAGGTCTGGGAGGGAGTCTCATCCCTCCTGTGACTCAGGTCCCTACGTAGAGCCTGGCATGCAGCGGGAGATCAGTCCCACCTGCCCAGGTGACATCAGAGGCCTTCCATTCTCTGAAATGAGGAGAGTAGCCTGCAGTGGGGCTGCTAGGCAGGGAGCCAGGCTGGGAGCTTTGGCTTTCTGTCCTTATGCCCTTCTGGTGGGACACAATTTCCTAAGTGGCAGACACTTCCAACAGGCCGACTGGGGCCAGTCCAGTTGAAACCAGCTAAGAGCCACTGGGGAAACTGGAAACCTGACCCCTTCAGCAGGAAAATGTGGGAGGAGGCTCATGTCTTCCTTTGTATTCTGTGGGGCAGGCTCAGTCCCAAGTTCCTGTCTGAGGTACGGAAGTGACTAATGGGGGGGAACAGCACCACCCACTGGTCCCCTATTCCTGTCTGCTGACCAAGGGTCAGGGAACCCCTCCCTCTGCCAACTTTAGAGACTGCTGAAGAACTCAGACGCTTGTTCCCAAGCCAGGGAGAAGAGAGGGCAGGCGATGTTGGCAGAGTCCTACTCTTGTGACTCCTCCCCCAGCTTTCCCAGCTGTCCCTGCCTTTTACCTGTGCAGTCACTCTTCCAGGAGCTATCTCACCTCCCCAGCCACTTCTCACCCTTCCTCTCAACCCCACGCATACCTCTTCCTAGCGGGAGCTGCCAGCCTCGAGGCCCTTTGAGTCTTGCGAAGCCGGCCCCGGCCCCCGTGATAGTCCCCGTGTCTCTTCTACACAAACACGCCGAGCGTACAAAGGAGAAGTGGTGTGGCAGGGGCTGGCTCCGAAAGGCTCCCCAAAGGAAGGAGGCTGAAGAAGACAATACAAAGAGGGGTCCTCAGGGGTGAAGCTGAACGTGGAGCTGCTCTGGCAGATGGCACCCCAGGGTGTGGTGGGGGGGCAGTGAGGGTGGGGAGGTATGTGGATGTATCTCCAGGCAAATGTAATGCTGGAGTGCGGTGGCACACCCCTTTAATCCCAGCACTCTGGGAGGCAGAGGCAGGCAGAGCTCTGTGAGTTCGAAGCCATCCTGCTCTATAGAGCGAGTCCAGGAAAGCCAAAGCTACACAGAGAAACCCTGCCTGGGAAAACAAACAAAGCAGCAAATGTAATGCTCTAAGGTGGGGCCGAGGGTTCCAGGCTGGAGGCTGTTTCTAAGGCTGCCTGAGGAAGCAGGAGTGTGAAGGAACTGAGGGGACAAACCAGAGGCAGACAGTGACAGATGCTGTGGCTGAACTTGGGAGGACTGCTGGAGAGAGCTATGATTCGACACTGACTGGCCTTGCAAGGAGAGGGGAAACCTTTGAGGTGGGGGCCAGAGTCCAAACTCAGAGACCTTGTCCCCTGTGTGAGCAGGAAAGGCATACAAGTGACATCGTGTTCATGTTCTCAGTACAAGGCAAACAGGGTGGGAAACCCGAGCATCCGTCCCCTCGCTTGGTCGCTGGCTGCTGGCTGTTTAACAAGCCCTTTCCTGGGATTCTGTTTTCCTGGAGCAGAATGAGTTGGAAGCTTCCCTGCCTGTGCACAGAGCAAGCCTGGATCCCTGGGCTGGCTGCAGGCTTGTCAGAGACTCTGAGCAACCCCTATGAGTTTACAGCGTTTGGGTGCTGAGGGCTAGGCACCTGGCTAGATGGTGTGCCTGGGGGAGAGCTGCAGCAAGTGTGGACAGGGGTTTTGGTGCCAGTGACCAGGTGGGCTTGAGACTTCTGGAGGAGAAGAAAGAAGTGACCAGAAGGAGGCTGACTGACAAACGTATTCAAACATGAGCTGGGTGAATCCCAGAAGCCTGGAAAGCACCCGGGAGACCAGTCCAGGGTGATCCTTGATACTCCAGAATCTGGGCCCAGGAAAAAATAATCAAATGACTTCTCTAGAGTAGTCAGCTGGGGGAGAAGCAGGGGCCGTGTGAACACAGGTGTTCACTGAGAACCCAGAGTGCTCAAGACTAGAGCAATAAAGGAGGCCAGACAAATACGAAATACTTCCTCTCACATGCAGAGTTTAGCAATGGATGGAAAGGAAGGGGGCAGGGGGTAGGAAAATGAGGAGAGTGGCTAATGAATGGGAGGGTGAATGTGAGCAAAGCACATGATCTGTACATAGGAAAATCCCATAAGGAAACCTACCATTTTGTGCTATGAAAACAAGAGTGGAGGGCCAGAAAGATGGCTTAGAGGGTGAAGGAGATTGCTGCCGAGCCTGAGGACTGTGGTTCAACCCCTGGGACCCATAAGGTCAAAGGGAAAAACTGACTCCTGCAAGTTGTCCTCTGACCTCCGCGTTCTTGCTGTGGTGTGCGTGCACGTACATTTAAAAAATCAGGGGAAAAATTATCCAAATAGTCTAGCCTTTCTCTTTTTCCTTGTTGCCCAAGCATACACATGTGGGTTCTGCAGAAGATAAAAGTCACAGAGCAAAATCAATTCTCACTAGCTGGGCCCCAGTGTTTGCTGTTCACCTGGAAGCAGAGGCCAGCGTCATCAGAGAGCTGACAACCGTGGCAGCTTCCAGGCATGCGCTCTGAGCACTGTGGCAGCCTCTGGGCATGAGCTATGAGCACTTGGTGCCTTCTCGCCCTCACTGAGGCATTCCATGGCTTCCAGATGGAGGGCACCACCCAGGAAGAAACTTTGCCCACAGTCCCTTGGGGAGCCTCAGATTTTTATCTGAAAACACATATCTGGGAGATTTTGTTGTTGCCTTAAAAAGTGTCCACCACAAACAATGCTTCTTCCCCCTTTCTTACGTCCCTGCAGAAAGCTGTCTGTGTGTCAGACAGATTCCAACTCTGCTTGGGCCTCAGTTTACCCCCATGGGTACGGAACCATAACCATCCCTAAACCTTATTAATCTGTGCCTTGGGTGGACATTTTAATACACTGCCAAAGCTGGCTCATTCTGGGTGCCCACTTTCTGAGTTCTGATCCCTCGTGTCTTTTTTTAGAAGCCTCTGAGTTAGCCTGTGTACTTTTTCAGGGTATGTGATCAGCTGAATACAGATAGCCCCAAAGATGCTTGCTTGCATGTAATCCCCAGAGCCTGCAAACATGTTCCCTGATGTGGCATACTAGTTACATGGTGTTACAACAGCCCTGGACAAATGTGACTCCAAAGAATGTGGGCTCACAGTTTAAAGTGACAGAGTCCAACATGGAGGGGAAGGCATAGTGGTTAGAGCTTGAAGCAGCTGGTCAGACTGAGTCTGCATACAGGAAGCAAAGAGAGATGAATGGTGTCTGTATTCAGGGTGTGTGTTCGTCCTCAGTGAAACCTCTACACATACACACACACACACACAGACACGTGCCTCTGACATGATTCTAAATATAGTTAAGTTGACAATGAAGATTGACTGTTATACAGAGTCAAGGAGACTTTGCAGATGTCATTAAAGTAAGAGGCTTAGGGAGGGTAGGTAATGTGCTCATCTTTTGTCACTGGGACAACCTTCCAGAAAAAAAAAACTACTTAAAAGGAGGAGGGAGCTATTTTGGCTCCTGATGTTGGAGGAGTCAGTAATGGCGAGCCTGTCGATATGGGCAGAACACAGTGGTGGGCAGCATGAAGTAGAGGAAACTGCTCAGCTCATGATGGACAGGAAGAAGAGAGGGATGCAGAAAAAACTAGGGACAAGACACCACACAAAGGCACCCTACTGTCTTAGTTGAGGTTATTCTTACTGTGGTGAAACACCATGACCAAAAGCAACTCGGGGAAGAAAGGGTTCATTTGGCTTACCAATCCTGAGTCACAGTTCACTGAGGCAGGAATCAAACCAGGGAGGGACCTGGATGCAGGAGCCGAAGCAGAGGCCATGGAGGAGTGCTGCTTACTGGTTTGCTCCTCATGGCTTGCTCAGCCAATTTTCTTATGGAACCCAAGACCACCAGCTCAGCAGTACCTCTGCTTTTAATGGGCTGGGCCTCCCCCATTGACGACTAGTTAAGTAATTGCCCTGTTGGTTTGCCTGCAGCCTGATCTCTGAAGTTGTTTTCTTAGTTGGGGGTTGCCTCCTCTCAGATGACACGAGCTTGTGTCAAGCTGACATAAAACTAGCCAGCACATCTAGTGAACTACTTCCCCGAGGAGCTCCACGCCCCCTCCGTCTAGTTTCCACCACCTCACAGTAATGCCTTCAAATCAGGAATCCACCAAGGGGCTGACCCACCGGGTAGGTCAGGCAGCGCCCCAGGATCCAGCCACTTCCTGAAAGCCAGTTGGCAGACAGCCAAGCCTTTAACCCACTGGGCATTCAGGAGACACTTTGTATACAAGCCACGGTGGGGAGGCAGAGGGGTCAGAGAGGTAGGAGTGTAATGGGACAGAGAGGTACTGGAGGTGCCAAACCCTATTAGGCAGCATGAGGCCAGCTTAGAGAGCGCAGCTAGCCAGCCTGGGCACCCCTTACCAGGACCTGTGACATGGGTCCACAGCTGCTTATGCCCAAGCTCTTCCTGCCTTTGTTCTGGTCTTGACTCCAATCCTGCGGCCCCTAGCCCCTCTGCCTCCTTCTCTGCTCAGCAGCATTGGACTTCAGTTGCCTTCTGGAGAAAGCCCTGGCAACAGATGGCTCTGCCGGGCCCCGAGAGCAGCTTTCGCTGTAAGCCCTTCCATTTCATCACACAAGTGACACCCGTTCCCTGGGGGAAAGAACTAGAAAAAAAAAAAAGAAGCAGAGAGGGAAAATTAACAATAATTGCAATATCACCCCAAACAAAACAAAACAAAACGGTCTCTAATGCTATCTTGAGACACAGATCCAGTAATCCACAGCCAGCATGGCCGCTCTTATCGGACACATCTGTTATGTGTTACTACTCAGCACTGCCGATGTATTCTTTCTGTAAACATTTTTGTTACGTTTTGTTTATTCCTTTGTTTTGTGTATGGGTTATGTGCGTGGATGCTATGGGGTATGGCGGTCAGAGAACAAATGGAATCCATTCTCTCCTTCCACCATGTGGGTCCTGGGAATCAAACTCAGGTCCTCAGCCTTGGTGGCAGGCGCCTTTACCTGCTGAGCCACTTTGCCAGCCTCGTCTACTTCCTTTTCACACAATCGCATCATCACAAGCCAGCTCGAGCACAGCCTTTCTCGCTCAGACCCTGCTTTTGGCGTCAACACCTGTATGTCCACAGCACCTCCCCTCGTGGCTCTGTGATATTCTACGTGTGTGCGCGGTATATTGTGTATGTTTATATATGATGTATGTAATATGTATTATATAGCTCTATCTCTCAATGTAGATGATACAGATGTAGATAGATATATAAAACTATGTAGCCCTGAGCAGCCTGGAACTTACAGTGTAGACCAGGCTAACCTCGAACTCACAGAGATCTGCCTCTTTCTGTCTGCAAAGTGTGTGAGCATGCCAAGTGTTAACTCTGTTTCTTCCAGCTTTTTAAATCCTTCTTTGCCCA
This sequence comes from Pachyuromys duprasi, assembly GCA_028658305.1. Classification (NCBI taxonomy): domain Eukaryota; kingdom Metazoa; phylum Chordata; class Mammalia; order Rodentia; family Muridae; genus Pachyuromys; species Pachyuromys duprasi. Next base: position 38,037,692 of record CM053746.1, on the reverse strand, counting down.
CCTCTTCATCTATGTCAAGAAGGTGCACTCCGAGGAGCATGTGTGCTGGGCTATCATGTGCACATTTTGGGAAGCCTCTGATGCCTGGTCAGGGCTTGCTCTCAAGTCCAGACCTGTTTCTCTCAGGGTCTGTACTGTTTAGTTGTTCCTGCATTAGTTCAAGGACAACCCAATACAGGAGGTGAATCTGCTATTTGTAATTCCCTAGGCCACTCCTCTCCGTTGAAATGTTTCTGATGTTCACATTCTCCAGTGCCAAGTATTTTGTCACCTCAATGTTCTGGCTTGTCAGGCTATTTATTCATGTCGTATGCTGTTTGAGACAAGGTCTGGCCTTGAACTCACGGTGCTCTTGCGGTCTCAGCCTTCCAAGTGCTGGGGCCTCATACATGTGCCCCTATGCCCAGCTTGCTGTCCCTGGCCCTTTTTTGGGTTATTGGCTCTTATAGACTAGAGTGAGATGTTCTGGGGTAAAGCCAGAGAGAGAGCAATTTCTCTGTGCCTCAGTTTCCTCACTGCAAAGTGGAGGCGTTGTTAGTACTTTGCAAGGCTTGTTGTGGGTGGAGGGAGCCCTGCTTGGAACTGGCAAGAGCTGTAGCCTTTTATCTTTTTAAAATGCCCTGTGCGTGCTCGGCAGGTGCTGCATCATCACTGGGCACCTCCAGCCCCGGGAGTCTCTCCCGACGCAGGGTCCAGGAATGTAGGGCAGGGTCTCCTGGCTCGCACACTGCCCCTGCACCCTTAGCCCCGCCTGGGCTCTGCTTCTAGCTCTTTGTGCTCACATTTCCAGCTGGCCAAGGCTGATGGGCTCCTGAGAACAGCTCCCAAGCATTCCACCCTAAAAGGTCCTTGAGCTCTCAGAAGGACAAGCGAACAAGAGAACAGAACATTAGAGCAAATTGCTCATCTAAAACAGACAAATAATTTTCATTTCACCCTTCCTTCTGTATTCCGCTTTGCCTCCTTTGCTGTTCCCCTTTCTTATGTGAGCCAGGCATGAGGACAGTATTGTTCTTATGCAGTCTTGAGATGGATTATGTAATAATCTGGAGACTCGAGAAGCAAAGGTGAGCGCCAGGGAAGTGGACAAAATTCTCTGCACCAATTCCAGGAGACTGGGTTCAAGTGCTGCCTTGCTTCCCACCCTCAGAGCTGACTGGCCTCTTTCATGGACTTTCTGGTCTGAATCCCACATTTCCTAAGGATTGGACTCACTAGAGGTCAAAGGACCACATGAAATCCTAAACCCTGAATCAGATTTTTTTTTTAACTTTGCCAGCACGCTCGGCTCCCCGAGCCTGTAAAAGCCCTCGTGCCCAGTTAGGTCAGAACTCTAGTCATCTTGGATAATAGAACCCTGAACTACAAAGGACCAAACGGCCAGTGCCCTCGCCTGGCTTAGTCACTAGCTCTTGCTGTGACACACACGATGGACTGATCTAGTTGGAAAATGGCTTCTGTCCCTGTGTCAGTCTGATGAATGGCTGCCTGAATCACAAGGCTGAGGCCATAAGGGCCTGGGACTGACCTACACAGGGTGTACTTTGATTGGCCAATGCCGGCTGCTGGCAGCACAATTAAGAGGGTATTGGCCTCTGTGTCAACACACAGATCACAACTCAAGGGGGAGCGGTTGGTGATAGCCAGGCGCCATGCTCTAGGTAG
>CM053746.1:38013442-38035527 GCA_028658305.1 Pachyuromys duprasi | reverse complement strand
GCGCTTGGGAGGCAAAGGCAGGATCTCTGTGAGTTCAAGGCCAGCCTGGACTACATAATGAGACATTGTCTCAAAACCAAAACAAAACAGAATTCAAAACGCCAACAGTTAATCTCCATGGGTAAGCCTTCACCGGGCAGCAGTCCAGAAGCATCTCTGTAGGGTCCCACTGCAGGAGGTCTGCATGCAGACCTACAGCTTCTGCCCAGAGCTGAGCTGACCTGCCTCAGCCCTGCGCAGGTTTCATTGGCCTAAATCAGTCAGAAGGCCAATAGAGAACGAGGTAGAAAGGCACCTCTTTGGGGGAGGACTGGAAATACTTAGATATAATAATGTGATTGGCCCTAATGGTCATAAGCCCGAGGTCCAAGGCACGGAAGTGGCTGCCTGAGGTCTCACAGACCACAGAAGGCAGAGTTAAAGTCCGGGTTGGACCCATTTGAACTCCAAGGCTTTCTCTCTTCTGAAGGTCCCTCCTTACCAAAGGAGTGCACCACCTGGCTACTTAATGGCTTCCAGAGAGAGCTGTGGCCTGGGAAGTCAGGCCCACCATTAGCTCCTGTTTGCAGGGCATATTCCTTTCCAGTCCTCATTTTCTCTTTCTTACTTCTGTGTGAATGTGTGCATGTATCGGTGGGGGCGGGGGGATGGGGTTTGTACACGTGTGTGTATGTGTGTGTGTGTGTGTGTGTAGGTCAGAAGTCAAGCTCGGGGGTTGGTTCTCGGGCATCACCCCACCTTGTATTTTGAGACAGGGTGTAGTAGCCTAGCCCAGGAATCCTTTTGTTTCACCAGCCACACACCACCATGTCTGGATTTTCTGGGGGATCAAACTCAGGCCCTCACACTTACACAGCAAGCACTTTCCTGGCTGAGTCATCTTCCCAGGCCCTTTGCACACTTGCCTTAGGGGTAGTAGCAACACAGTGGTCCCAAATTTTTCTCCTCTTCTTCCGTTTTTTTTTTAAATAAAGATTTCTTTTATTTTAAATTATGTGTATATGTGTGTATCTCTGTGGGTATGTGCATTTGAGTGCAGTTGCCTGAGGAGGCCAAAAGAGGGCGTTGGATCCCCTGGAGCTGGAGTTACAAGGAGCTGGACACCAAATCCATGACCTCTACATGACCAAAAAGCTCTTTTAACCACTGGGCTATCTCTCTAGCTACCCCTATTTTTTCCAAAGCAGTGTGGGGACACAGGCATGCCAGGGTGTGCATGCGGAGCTCAGAGGGCAGATCTGAGGAGCTGGCGCTCCTCTTTTACATTTACATGGGTTGCAGACTTTGAACTTTGGGCCATCAGATCGACGCCGCAACTGTTTTATCAGCTAAACAATCTCACTGGCTCGTTTCCCTCACATCTGAGATTAGCAGTTACTGCCCCAATGGAGACGAGGAGGTGAGGCTGCCCCAACCTGAGACTCAATGACCAGCACATGACAGATGTAGGCTGTGGTCTATGCACACGCAGGAACTTCTGCAAGCAAAGTGCAGACTGCTGTTTAAATGTCTAGTGGGGCCATCTTGGGAACCTGTCAATGAATGCATTGATTTTAAGGACATTGGCCAAAGTTGGGAGGCAGGCCCAACCCATGCAGCATGCACGCACGCACGCACGCACGCACGCACGCACGCACGCACGCACGCACGCACGCAGGGACTTCTGCCCTCAGGCGCTTTTCCCCCTGCAAGCTGTTTCTGTTTCTTCATCTTCCGGACCATGAATTTGGTCTTCCGAATGGCCATCCTAGCTTTCAGTAGTTCGGAGGTGTTTAACATTTCAATTTGTGCCGTGTTTTAAAACCTAGAACACATTTGTTTTTGAGACCGACTCACCGTGTAACCCTGGCTGGCCTTGAATTTGTGGTTTTCCTGCCACGGTCCTCCGCGCGCGCTGGGATTAGAAGTATGCACCACCACGCCTGTGGCTTCAGAAAGTGTTTTTGTGTGTGACAGGATCTCGCGTATCCTGGGATGACTTGGAACTTGCCATGCTGCAAAGAGTGGCCTCGAATGTGGGGATGCTGCCTCCCAAACGCTAAGCTTCAGGGATGCCCCACCACGCCTGGATTTATTAATACTCTCACTGTATCTCTTCAACACTTCTTCTCCAGATTTGTTACAACTTTATTGTAGAATCCTCCCATCAGTCCATTAAGAGATTTGTTTGACTAAGAAAAGAGTGGCTGGACGGGGGCAGTCGCTTGGTAGGGAAAACACTTGCAGCACAGGTCTGACATCCTTGTAGAAAGTCAGACACGGAACCAGGAAGATGGCCCTGTGTTTAATGGCACTGGGTGCCCCCGCCAAAGTCCACAGCTCAGTCCCCAGCACCCACAAGACGGCTTACAGCTGGCCCCTGGCTCCTTGTTTTGACCTGTATGGGCACTAGCGTGCACATGGCACACACACTTTCATCCAGAGTAACAGTCATCCACATAAAAGTGAAAATAAGTAAATCTTGATTTAAAAAAAAAAGTCGTTTGTGAAGGCAGGCAGCTGCGGTCCTGTGGTGAGCCGGGAGGGGAAACTGCAGGAGTGTGGACCAGAAGCTAGTGTTTGCAGCGCTGCAGCCGTACAGACGAGAGAGACCCCACTTCAAAACAAGGTGGAAGGAGAGACCTACTCCCCAAAAGATGTCTTCTGATATCCGATGAAGGCCATGGTACTGTGTGCCCACAGTAACGTGTATACGTTTATACATACATGTACACCCACACAATAAGTAAATAAATACAGAATAAACAAACAAATCTTTCAAAAAGGAAAATGGCCCTCAAGCAGATTAAAACCATGGCTGTAAATGAGACAGATTCAACAAAAATGCAAAAAAAAAAAAAAAAAAAAAGAACTCTAGTAATACACACAAAGAGAGGTAGGAGAGCACAGATAAGGGTCACATTCAGAACATACTTTAACATTCTTTTCAAATTGGTAAGGAAAATAAAGCACACAAAAAGAAAACTGGGTAAGAGATTTGTAAGCACTCTACAGTGAGATGCGTACAAATGGCCACTAAGAAACTGTAAAGACCTTTGTCTTGGCTACCTGCGGGGTGACTGGCGAATAACAGACAAGGTACAATTACACAGCCAACAGACTGGCTAAAGCTAAACAGTGATGATTGCAAGCGTCAGCAAAATAAGACAGAGCAACAGCTATGGCCGCATGTTGCTGTCATGGGTGCAAGTTGCCATGACCACAGCAGAAAACTGTTCCGTGTATTCTAAAACAGAACCCAACTTCATTACCAGTACATGGGGACCCAGTGCTGTCTCAGAGCAGCATCCTTCACACAGTCCCCAAGCTAAGAACAACCCGGGTGGCCCCAGGAATGGATGGATAAATAGATTTGGCACATGTAGATGATGGGTCAGGTATAGCCACAGGACGCAAGTAGAGTGCCTTCACAATGTGGTGCAGGCCAACATACAAAGAAATATGTTTTCCTTAAAGTTTAAGGTGTGGCGGTCTCATCCATTCCTGGGCGGCTTCCAGTAAACCCATGCAGCTAACGCTCTACCAGTTAGCGACATCCCCAGCGTCTAGACCAATGTTTTAAACTTTCTTTTTGAAATACATCATGGATACACAAACGGGAAGGGGGAAAACCATGCCTCTCTGAGTTAGCATAAAGCAAACATCCCCTGTCCATAAACATCATCAACAACAACAAACAGTAAGATCTCACCCGCCTGCCTCTGCCTGGTCACCTTCCCTGTAGTTCTAGTCTTAATGCCGATCACATCCTTATCTCATTTTTTTTTATTTTATGTGCAGTGGTGTTTTGCCAGCACGTATGTCTGTGCAGCACATGTGTGCAGTGTCCACAGAAGCCACAAGAGAATACTGGATCTCCTGGGACCGGAGGTACAGTCTGAGCTGCCATGTGGCACCTGAGAGTTGAATCCCCGTCCTCCGAAAGAGCAGCCAGTGCTCTCAACCACGGGGCCTCCTTACCAGACCACGGTCCTTACCTTTCTTTCTGGTCTTACCCGCTGGGACTCCATCCCCGACTACAGTTCAGCTTTGCCTTCTTGTAAGCATGTTCTCCTGAGCTGGGGACAGTGGTGGACACCTGGGAGGTGAAGCTAGGAGGCTCGGGAGTTGGGTTGTCTTTGATTACACAGTGAGGTCAAGGCAAGCCTGGGATACGTGAGACCCAGGCCCAGTTAAAAATATATATTCAAACGTAAAATAATTAGACAACTTGTGGGCGGGGGTGGGGTGGGGGGGAGACGACGACTTTGGTTTGACTGTTTCACATAATTCCAAGTAACTTCTAAGGTGACTACATGCCACTCACACACTGTTTTCCAATGAAGAAACTTCTAGAAACGTCTTTGGGAATCTTGTTAGGAAAGACAAATGAACCCAGAAGGAGTCGAAGCCTGTGAAATGTGCTAAAGAAAATACAAAGGAAATCTGAAAGTCTTTTCAGAGAAAAGGGGAAAGAAGGCAGAGAATGGGTCAGGGCTTGGGGCTTTCACTACAAAAAGACCACGGGGAGAAAGCAGAACCACTCTTGTTTTGCTTCAGTCTTCAGAATAACCTTCAGCCTGAAGAAGACGTGTCACAAAGATGGGACTTCAGTGGAGGGAAGAGGACACCAACCCACCCACAAAACCTTCAACCCAGCCAATTAGTGACTGGCCCAACTTGAGGCACATGCCATGACAGGAGCCCACCTCTGACACTGATAATAATATTCTGCTATTCTTGCAGGCAGGGGGCTAGCATAACCGTCATCTGAGAGGCTTCACACTGCAGCTGACAAAAACAGATGCAGAGACTCACAGCCAAACATTAGGTGGAGCTTGGGGAAGCTTGTGGAAGAGAGGAAGGATTGGAAGAGCCAGAGAGGTCAAGGACACCGCAAGAAAACCTACAGAATCAACCAACCTGGACCCAAAGGAGCTCACAGAGACTGAACCACCAACCAGAGAGCAGCCATGGTAAGGATCTAGTCCTACACATATGTAAGAGATGTACAGCTTGGTCCTTATGTGGGACTTCTAACAGCAGGGGCAGGGGCTGCCTCTGACTCTGGTGCCCGCCTCTGGAGCCCTTTCCCCTAACTGGACAGCCTTGTTTAGCTTCAATAGACGAAAATGCTCCCAGTCCTACTCAATATGCCAAGGCCGGTTGATACCCATGGGAAGTCACCCCTTCTCTGAGAAGAAAGGGAGGGAGGGAGACAGAGGGGGAGGGGAGGTGACAGGGAGGGGCTGGGAGAAAGGAGGGAGAACTTCCTACAGGGATGTTAAGTGAACAAATTATTAGTGGGGGGAAAAAAGAGAAAGCAGCCAACAAGGCCTCTAGCCCTCTGAATCTCAGTGAGGAATCTGCATACCTCCCAACAGAAAACTCTGGGTAAGAGAAGCAGGCGGAACACTTGGAGGTGCTGTGATTAGGGTCACCTGCCAGAGCAGGTGCTTAGGTAAGCAATTCAAAGTAAAGATAAAGTGAAGGTTCAGTTATATTCGGTCGTATTGATGCTGCGGTGGGATGAAGCCCTCACAGAGGAGGGAAATACACAGGAGACATGAGCAGATCTGAAGAAGCCTAGAACAGAGGTGTGGAGTAAGCTCTGGGTGCAGAAATGGCCAGGTGGGGTAGGGGTATTTCTCTTTCATCTAGTGGCTCCTGGGAGCTTGAGGTGGTTGGTGGAGAGCTGGCTCTCAGCTAAGTCGAAGTCCACACGGCCTCAAGTGCAAGCCAGACACTTCACCCGAGAACCCAGCCTGGCCAGGATCCACTCTGTAATGGAGGACACAGGGGCAGGATGTCCTGAACAGCTATGTGCCCAGCAGCTGCCCCTCTGAGGATGTCTTAATGTCTCCGGTTCACCCCACGGCTTCCTCTGCTCCTTCCTCTTCCTCCTCCCCTGATTACCACTCACCTAACATCACACTGTTTACTTACTTATTTGGCTTATTTTTTTTAATTATCAGGTCTCTAAAGGGATTCAGAAAATGTCAATTGTTTCTTAGAGAAAAGAAAATGAGAACAGACTCAGAAAATTCTTTCCATCCCCCTCCATCACCTAAAAGAAAGCTGCTTTTTGCCTTTTTATAGGGGAAATTCATGTTTTTTTCATTAATAAAGTTACTGAACCTCATCACAGAACACTTTTATTTGCTTAACAGCACAATATTACTCACCAGACAGCCTCCTGTTTACCCCTCCCATACCTGCCTCCATCATCCCTGATCATCCCCAAGCCCCTTTCCTTTCATGAGCGCAGGATAACACCTCAGCGTCAATCCTCGGGCTAGTTCTTTGAGTCTGCACTTCTGCAGGTCTCCCACTGAGCATGCTGTAACATGCTTTCTCTCTGGACACCTGTCTTATGTTACCGTAATTGACAGGACGGTGGTAGAAAAAGCAACATTTTCCTCCACGTCTCTAGGGGGAAGAAGTTGATCTTTTCTCCCTACGCTTTTTTAAAAATGCTTGTAGCCGGGAGCGGTGGCACGTGCCTGTAATCACAGCGCTCAGGGAGGCAGAGGCAAACGGATCTCTGTGAGTTCCACGTCAACCCGGTGTACAAAGTGAGTCCAGGAGAGCCAAGGCTGTCCAGAGAAACCCTGACTAGAAAAAAAAAAAAAAGCTTGTTAATTTCCCCATTTAGGGAAAGACCTTCTACACCTAATATCAAAGGTAGAGGGCCAGTGAGATGGTTCGGTGGATAAAACACTTGCAGTACCCACCTAACCACCCGAGTTCCCTCCCTGGGCGCCACGGCGGAAGAAGAGAAGCAACTCCTGAAAGCTCTCCTCTGACCTCCACATGTGTCTCCAGTTGTGCCTCTGTAGCCACGTATTCTTAGCGTGCACACCATAATAGTAAGAAGTGTTTTAATTAAAGTAACAAAGAGAGAAAACACAAAGGAATACACAATTTCTGACCCTGACACGGGGCACAAACAACTAGCTTAGGTTGATGCTAGCGACTGCTGATGGCAGATGTACGGAGACTGTATGCTACCGAGAGTGCTCTCAAATGAGAATCTTAATTGGAAGGGCAGAAGCAAGGGCAGGCATCTGGCTGCATTGGTGGAGGGGTCGGGGGGCCTTTTAGTCATGAGCATGTTTGTTTGTGCTAAGAAATCTCTCCCTCGTGGTTCAATGGGACTTTCCACGTAGGCTGCAGATCAGTGGCCAGTTAGTCCCTGGAGACATCCTGGCTATCCTGTCCGTGGGCGGTGGGGCTTTCTCCTCTGATAACGGAACAAAGGGCAGGCCCGTTTTCTATTCTGTTGACAGGGAGGAAAGAAACTCTCAGAGGGAAATACAAGAGCCCAGGTGTCTGGCCCCCAGAACGGTCATTATTTCCATATCACAAACACAGTCACGAAGACTTGAGATGCTGTCGAGGGAGGGGCCGGGATGCTTTCAGGTGGGACGGTGCCTGTCACGGCCTGAGGTTCCATCCTTAGTACCGGGCAAACCAGGCGTGTGCACACCTGCCCCAGTGCTTCGGAGGTGAAGGCAGTTGAATCGGAAGACTGAGTCCTTTCTTCGAGAAATAAATCATTTAGTTATGGTTATTTTTCCCTCTGTATAACTTTAAGTAACAAATACTTACGGTATAGGTTAAAAACATTTGATGCTATTCTACACTGAAAATGAACAGATTAACAGAATTTAAAAGACAAGGGCTCACTATGTAGTAGGGCTATCCTTGATCCTCCTGCCTCACTTCTGCACTCCCTGGGTATTGGAGCTACAAGTGTGTTACCTGGCTTTCTTTTGCTGCTGTTGTTGCTATTGGTGGCCGTGGTGATGGTGACGGCGGTGGTGTGGCCATGGCAGTGTCTCCCTGCATAGCCTAGGCTGGCTTCAAACTCGCAATCATTCTGCCTCTGCCTCCCAAGTATTAGAATTAGAGGAACCCACCACTGCAGTCCCCTTGAGAAGGAGCTGAGCAGTCTGTGGACTGTAAACTGTCTCTGCCGGGTTTCCTGTATCTCCATGACACCCCATGTTACCGAAACACCGTGTTTAAATCAGCCCTCCACCATCTCGTGGCTTCTAAATGACCTGAAGGGCGGGTCTGCAAGATAGCTCATAGGTTAAGATGCTTGCTGCTAAACCTGCCAGCCTGAATTTGATCCCTGGAGCCCACACAGAAGGGAGAGAGTGCCGGCCCTTATGGTTAGTCCTCCGACCTTCACATGAAAGCCATGGCATGCAACACACCCACCACCCCAAATGAATACACATAAATTAAAACTACCCAAGTGATGCTGCAGTGAAAACATTTGTATGTAAAAGTTTATTCACATGTTATAGTAGGGTTGTTACACACCAGTCCCCGGGCAACCTGCCTTGTTCCCATCTCGTAGGCCTTTAAGTGCTGTGTACATTGCTGACCCCAGCGTCCCCGGGCAAGAAGAAGCTGAAGTAATCAGTGCGACTCTTACTTCCGGCTCCATCACCTGCCCAGCAGCCCAGAGCCTGCCTGCCCATCTCACACCTGGCCTCCTGATGAGGCAGTACAGAGACGGCGTCATTCTCCGCAGTCCAGCCAAGCCGGGCAGCAGAGTCTCAGAATTACAGGCTGAAGTGCCTTCAATTACAGGCCCCTCGAGGCTCTGACTGGCATGTGCGAGGCCAGAAACAAGCCACCTCAAGTGGCGGGCTGTTTACTTGGCGCCTCCTCCTCCTCCTCCCCCAGCTCTGCAGGGCTGATTTGGGTCACCTCGCTGTATTGCAACGTGACCCTGAGCCACTCCACAGGACAAGCAGAACTCTGTGAGCCGGAACACACTCCCACAGACCTCTGCCCTTTACACAGCCTGGCAGGCGATCGGGCTGTGAGCACCTCGCATGCTGAGCTCCTGCCTGCGTTAAAAACCTTACAGCAGGTTGACCCTTGCTCTCCCTCCCAAGAGCCTCTGGTACATACTCATTGCCCACCTTCCTGACTCTCTGGTTTGGCTGTCCGCACTTCCCAGCTCTTTTTTTGTTTATTGGTTGGGTGTTGTTTTTGTTTGTTTGTTTGTTTGCTTCTTAGACAGGGTTTCACTGTCTAGCCTTGGCTGGCCCGGAACTCTCTGTAGATCAGGCTGACCTTGAACTCACAGAGATCCACCTGCCTCTGCCTCCAGAGCGCTGGGATCAAAGGTGTACGCCACCAACTCCTGGCTGCGCTTCCTAGCTCTTTGACTGACTCCATTTATGTTTTCTGTCACCCAGCCTTCTTTAGAGAAACAGTTATAGCATGAGAAAGAAGTACTTAGACAAGAAACAGAAAGAAACAGAAACAAAGTCACATGAACAAACTAGTTTATGAGTGGGCAAAGAGGGCAGGAGAGATGGTTCAGTGGTCAAGAGCACATGCTGCTCTTGTGGAGAACCTGAGTTCAGGTCCCAGGAAGCCCACAGCTGCCTACAACTCCAGTTCCAGGGGACCCAACGCCTCTGACACCAGTGGACAACTGCATTCATGTGTACACACTCATGCAGAGACGTGATTGAAAATAATACTGTCTTTAAAACTAAACATAAATAGCAAAATGGGTAAAAAAAATTTCAAATGCAAACCATAGAGGAGACACACTTACAAATGGCGATGACAGGGTCTTAACTTCACTTGGGAAAATGGAAATTTTACACAACGCTTGTGTGCTGTCTCACACTCACAGTTTTCACAACTCAACAACACCGAGCCTGAGGGGGAAACCTTGTAGATTTAGGCAAGAGCTCATATTCAGATTCTGGATGGTAGTGACTCAGCACACAGTCAGGTAAAGCACTTCCTAAGCAATCAGGAAGACCTGAGTTCAGGTCAGTAAAAATAAATAAATAAATAAATAAATAAAGCCAGGTGTGGTGACATGTGTGTCATCACAGTGTTGGAGAGGCTGAGGCAGGATCCGGGGTTTTCTGTTCAGCCGGCCTAGCCAAACCCTGCCTCAAAGAACAAGGGCTGGAAAGATGGCTCCATTCCTAAGGGCACTGGCCGCCGTAGCAGAGGACCTAAGTTTGAGTCCTTGCCATGCATGTCAGATGGCTCAAAAGCAGCCTGTAACTTCAGCTCCAGGGGATCTGATTCCAGCTTCCGCAAGAACCTGAAAGAAAAATATAAATAAAAATAATCTCAAAAAATAAAAATAACAAAGGATGCTAACACCAATGCTGACCTCTAGGAACTGTGTGCACCTGCGCTTCCCCTGAATCTTTTGTTTTGGCTGAAAGAATTGATGGGAAACAAGACCCAGAGACCTGTAGCTTCCACCTTTGTGTCTGGAATGCTCCTTCCTGCCGCCAAGCCACAGGGAAGTCCCAGCGAGCCGTGTGAAGCCTCGAACCTTCAGCTGTCCCGTGGTGCAGCTAACCCCTCAGGGGGCAGAATGTCCCACAGGAACGTGGAAATGTAGTAGATTCGCCTTGTTATAAGCTAAAGATTACGGTGGCTAAACCCCAGCAGTTCTGTTTATAGGCTATATTCGAGACAAGCTTTCTCACGAGGGCACAGTGAGGCAGGTACTTAACAAAATGTTCTCAATGAGGATTAAAAAAAACCCACCAATTTTCCATCAACAGGAATATGGTTCAATAAACTGTGCAAGAGTCAGACTATGGAATACTATGTACCTCGTGACCAATGTGTCAGGGGCTGGGGTGTGGCTCAGTGATTGAAAGTGGCTAAACACTCATGTGCAAGGGCTAAACTTCAAGAACCAGAATAAGTTAATAAACAGTCATATCACATATGTCGCCCAGAATAAATCTCAACAGAAGAGTGCCTGGGGAAACAAAGGATCGGGATGCGTGCCTCAGTTTCACCTATACAAAGGTTAAAGGCATGTGCAACTCCATACGTGAATGTGCTCCGAGAACAGAACATGTACAGAACCAGAAAACAATAGGTCCAGGCCACCAGTGTCTGTGTAGGGGGAGAGAGGAAGTGACTCCAGTGAGCTTCCAGGGAGCCTCAGGTAGAGCGGTGTAGTCATGTTCCTTTCGGTAAGAACTAGAGTGGTAACGTGGAGGCATCCGGCAGAGCGGGATGGAAGCAAGGGTTCCGGTTACTCTCAAGATGAAGACACCTCACAGAATACAGTGAAGGAAAGAGGTTGGAGAAAGAGGGAGTAATTGATGCCCTGTTGTCAGTTTCAGGAGGCCAATGCTCTGCCCAAGATGGCATGGCTGGGTGACGCCAAGCCCCCGTGGCCTCACTGTCAAGGCAAGGCTGGACCCATGGTCTCTGTAGCTCAGCAGCCCTTCTGCCTGTCTCCCCGGCTCAGGCAGGGACAAGGCTGTGGGGGCTAACAGGAGCCAAGGTCGTGAGCATGTTGCTTGCTATGGCCTGGATGTTTATGTCTATGCTCTCTTCTTTCTTTGTCTCTCTGTGTGTCTGTGTTCTCTATCTCTCTGTCTCCCTGCCTCTGTCTTTGTCTGCCTCTGTCTCTGTCTGCACACACTCACACACATATACACACACAGAGCTGGAGGTGATTAGGGCCTCAAAGGTGTGTGTGTGTGTGTGTGTGTGTCCTATATAAAACAGACCCCTCATGCCTTCTAGTGTGTGGGAACATAGTAAGAAGTCACCCTCTGTGAGACAGGAAATTGGCCCTCATGAAACCTTCTATCTACAGGCACCCTTATATTGAACTTCCCCACCTTCAGGGCTGTGAGTATACTTCTGTTGTCTATAAGCTACATAGCCTGGAATATTTTGTTAGAGCAACCTTATTTGACTAAGAAAACTTGTGTTTAGGCTCTGGGGTAGTCACAATGCTTGAAGAGCTGGTATTTGTGGCATGCTCCTGACATCATGGACTCCAGGAGTCACAGTCTGAACTGTCAAGGCTGGGGCAGGACTTCTAATATCTCTCCACTCCCTACCTGTTTTTCCCTGAGAAATTTTTACATGACCCTAGGTATGAAGTATGCAAAGTAGGTATACAACTCAAACATTTTCTGTTAACAAATCATTATTTTAAAACAATTCTTTGGTATACATATAACTTTACTATTTCCTAAAGATGAAACAAGTATGTATGCTAATGAGATAATGTCCTTACTTATCTTACATAAAGAATTAAATATTGGCCAAACATTCAGTACCCCAGGAGACAGAGCATCCTCACTGTTTATGGAGTTGGCCAATATTTCGATTTTATAATTGTCAGTGTGAAGAGTGGCCCTTCACATAGATACACAGTACAAGTTGGCAGAAGTATGTTTAGTTTCATTTCAGAAATTGTTGGAAATTCTGTCTCGATCTCAAGCTAAAATTCTTTAAATATTGCTTCTGAGGCTCAAGCCAGCAATTCAAACAATGAGTTTTAAAACCAAACATTCTAGTACTATCCAACCCAAAGACACACTAATTTGATCTATGCTGAGGAACGAAGGTAGAGAAACAGCGAGATTCTTTGTTTTCTGTAATTAAACCATCGTGTTCCTATAGGAGAAGAAAACTGTGTAGGTACGGTATAAACACCACAGTTCATAATGTGCTGTGGTCTCTAACCTATTAAAGAAGTGAGCGGCTTCATGGCCCCTGCAGTTTGCAGGATGTGTGGTGGTTCAGAACCAAGGCTATGGGGAGGTGAAGTCACGCGGGTGAACACTGCCAGAAACATCCCTGATTACGTGTTTGATTTAGAATCAATGTTTTGTCTGTGCATATCTAGAAACCATTTACTCTTGCCAAGTTGGGTTTTGTTTTGTTTCATTTTTAACTTCCCACATCTAATTTCAGAATCCCGGCTCCCAGACCTGGAGATTACTCAGTGGGTAAAAGAGTTTGCTGCCTGACCATGCAAGCCCGATGATCTCTGTTTGATCTACAGAACCCGCAAAAGTGGAGGAAAAGAATTCCATGAAGTTGTCCCGGTCTCTGTCCTCCCATACATACACAAACACACAAATAAAAAGCTAAAAACAAAAAAAAGTTAAAGAAGCTGGGCTTTAGCGAAGCATCAGTTAGAAATGAATTCTGGTCATCCGTGCTGCTTGATATTTTGGCAGGATCTCTTTAAGTGGCCCAGGCTCACCTCAAACTTCAGACCTTTCTGTCTCAGCCTCTGTAGTGCTTGGTTCCCAGGCATGTGTGGCCAGGCCTGCATGAGGGTGATTTCGACCCTTTCTAAGTTTACTCTGAAGGGGCTGATCACACACAGGTGTTGCCAGTGGCTAGGGTCTGTGCAGAGAGTTTCCTGGTTCTTGGTTTAAGAATGAAAGAAAGGCACACACAGATTTGCAAAGCCACAGAATAACTGATATGCTATCAAGAGTGACAGAGGCCACAGGAATAATAGAGTATGCAGGACTCCTGGACTTTTTTTATGGTTTCTGAAGGAAAGGAAGTCTGATTACTAAGGGTATATGTTGAGTAATTCTCCATTTTGATGGACATAATTTTGTTGTAGAGAGTACAAACTAGACACAGATCAAGACAGAACAAGCTAGAGAATTAGAAAAAGCCAGAAGTTTAAAATACATTTCCAGAATTAGTTTGAGACCTGGCAGAGCAATTCAGTCAGAAGCTAAGAGAAGCCAGTTTGAATCAGTCAGCTTGGTGAGGAGTTTGAGCCAGAACAGCTGAGTTGAACCAGCCAGGCAGAGTTCAGAAAGATCTAAAAAGGCTTGGGAACAGCTCTCATCTCATCCCTTTATCTGAGGAAATAAAACATTTGCAATGTTTGACTGCCTCAGAAGATGAATCCCAGAGACTTCACTGCCCAGAGATCCTACATCAAGTCTATGCAGCTGCTGCTTTAAGAAACATCCAAAACATCCAAAGATACTCCTCTCCTCTCTCTCCCCCTTTCTCCTTCCTGATTCTGCAGCAGCTACATCCAGGCCCTGCCACCCAGAACATCTCATCCTTCTGTTTTATTTGGAAGCAGGTGCTGTCTTCATCCCAGAGCCTGCTGGGCACTGCCTCTCCTTACCATGCCAGGTCTGGAAGAGGCAACCTTGAAAGCCAAGGAAGAACACAGGCTCTAGCATATTGACTGTCTTGTAGCTGAAAGAAATTGAGAACTGTCTCTGAAGAGTTTCTCTACTCCCTCCCCCCCCCGGCCCCCAATGACCTAAAAAGAAAGATTCATTTTGCCCCTTCGTAGAGGAAATTTGTTTTGTGTTAGATTCCAGGCCCTAACTTCCCTGGCTCTCAGAGTCGACACTGCAGAGTGAGTGTGGGGAGCCCAGAGAACCTCTTCGCTCGGCAGTTGACCAGCATCTTCCGGGAGAGAGACACTGGCATTTCAAGTAGCCTGTCTTGTTGTGAAGGGCTTGAAGGGTTACCCTACACGTTCTGGGGTACTTGACAGCCCTGGCTCCAAGCCACTCATGTTAGTCATGCCCTTGGTTCCTGGGACAACAAGAATCTCTAAGCAGATTGCCCAAGAGAGCCATCTCCGAGCAGTGACAGCTAAACTTCCCGAAGGCAATGACCATGTCCTTGAGCTTACAAAGGCTTTTTATGAATTTACTCCTTGCTTGAATTTAAATCTTTAAAAAAAATTATATGGTGAGGGGTGTGTGCACATGTGTGTGTGTGTGTGTGCAAGTGAGTGCCAGTGTCCACAGAGGCTAGAGACTTAAGATCCTAAGCAGTTGTAAGTGATTGTAAGCTGCCTGACATGGGTGCTAGCATCAAACTCGGGTCCTCTGAAAGAGCAGTACCTGCTCCTAACTGCTGAACCATCTCTCCAGTTCCTGGACTTTTGTATTTGATGACGGTAACACACACCTCCTCCCACCCCCGGTCACCGAGGTTGCAGACAGGGTGCCATCACCTCGTAAGCCCTACAGATCCATTGGCTGTGGTGGGGTGAGGTGTGATGAAGGGGGGTGGCGACATCCAGGGTGACGCCACAAAGCTCTGGGGCAGAGTGACATGACACTTTAAGTCGAGCTGGCCTGACTCCAGGCCAAATAGTTTGCCCTCCTCTGTCACCCAGCCAGCTGGCATGATCCTGGGTCAGCTCTGCCCAGTGAAGACTGTGGACATGCCTGCTTATGCCTACCTCATGTCCTATGGTCTCCCCAGGGACCGTGGCAGGTTCTGGGAATGCTGCTAATACAGACACGGGTCCCTTGGGCGAAAGCCTCACCCTCCCCTCCCAGCCGCTTTTCTCATTTGCAGAAAGCAAAGTGCATTTGGAAAGCACACAGCAGGGTGCGGGGCATTACTTTCTCATCCTTTTTTCTTTTTTCTTTTTTCCAGGAGAAGCTGGCTGAATGAGGGAGTCCAGTCCCAGCTTGAGTAGTGATCAAGTGCACAGATTTTGGCAACTCACTTTAGTTCTTTGAGCATTCGATTGTCAAATAAACATCATAACCGTCGCTGTCCTACCGGCCCTCAGGAGGCTGTTGGGACAATCTGGGGACTCTGCTGGCCTTTCTGAAGCCTTGAAAGCCCGCATAGTTTCCTGCCTGTCTCCATCTCCCCTTGGCCAGAATTCTAGCATGAGACAGAGCAGGAGCTGGGGGTGGGGGTGGGGGGCAGCCCCTCCTGGCTGGTCTCTGTGTGGGGACAGCTCATTGGCTTCCTGCAGTGCCCACACACTATAGAACTGGACATTTTTTCACCCAATTACCCTATTTCTTTCGATGAAAAGCCTCTGTGATGTAAAATCCATCAGGTTGCCAGGATTGACATTTTTCTCTATGTTGTGTTTTCTCCTCCTGAAGAGAGGGGGTGGAGAATCACTTCCAACCTTTCCCCTTACCCAGCAAGCTTTCTTTCTGAGCAGGATTGACGGCTGGGGTGCAGGGGAGCAGCCAGAGACAAATGTCACCATAGGAGAGAGTCCTCCAGGTGTGCAACCAGGAAGAGACACTTATTGTCCCCTCCCCCTCCACAGCTAGCTTCCCCCAGTCGAGCCAACTGGGTAACACACCTTCAAGAGCAGTGTGGCCCACTCACTGGACAGGTGGCCCAGTAGCCAAGGACCCTTGGGCCTGCCCGAGTCATTTCTTGCAGACCAGGCAGTGGGTGTGCCCTCAGTAAAAGCCATTCCCTCCAAATGAGACTGCCTCTGCCTTTTCACCCCTTTAAAGGGCTCACTGCCAAAAGCAAGCCAGCTCTGACTGATGTGGCTTAATCCTATTACGCTGTTCTCATAAAACCCACTAATCCCCAGGACACTGAAGCCTGAAGCCTGCACGTTGGCTGCTTCCTCCAGGAAGTCACCCTCCTCACTTCTCAGCTGCACATGGACACTCTGCCCTTGAGAGGTCAAGATCTTTTGCTGTCTTCTGCACTGTCCAGACCCACTCTCATCTATGTTGCTGCGGGTCCCTGCGGGGCAAAGGCAGCCTGGCTCCTTGTTGGAGCCCCGTAGTGCCAGGCCCAGAGTGCATGAATGATCAAATGAGTCAGGCTTCAACGCCTTTCGCCTTAACCTGACCACCATCTCCCAGCTGAGCCTGGATGGAAGCTTCTCTGAGGGACTGAGCTTCGGGGTCACTTCCACAACTTCATCTACTATTGGTTCACACCCAGTGGCCACATGAGGCTTAGTGCGTAAGTGATCTGTGTTGAACTTGATCTCAGAAAAGTACTCACAAAATATATAAAAATATGCTCACTAGTGCTGCTTGTGTGTGTGTGTGTGTGTGTGTGTGTAGACGAAACGCAGGCTTTGTGCATACTAGGCAAGCCTTCTCCTACTGAACTATGAGCATCCTCCCCCCCTCCCAGCCCCTGCCAGGTAGCCAGACCAGCTAAACCGATTAAAGGTGGTCCTTCCTACAGAGCTCACTGCTGGACACATGGCCCCTAGCTTGGTGTTTTCAGGATCCTTGTGCCTATTTGCACATTTCTTCCCTCAAGCAGGGGACCTCATTCTTAGCCAAGTCCTTTGGGGCTCTGGGCTTGTGATTTCTTTGCCTTCGATCTGCTCTCCACTCCAGGTGGCATCACTGTGGTCCTCACACTCATGGAGGGAGCGATGATCATGGATCCTTCCTGACAGGTGACTCGGATGCCAGGGGAACTGAGGGCTCCCACTTCTCCTCCTTGCCTCGCTCTCAAGCGCTTGCTTTGAGATCAAGTAAAGATCCAACTGGATGATGGTGCACTAAGGTTATTATTTAGCAGATCCCTTCACAGGAGAAACCCTACAAGAGTCACAGGCATGGAAGTACATGGCGGGAAATGCCATGTATATACAGGAAACTTGTATTTAGGGTCACAGTCTTAACTAGTACCGTCAGTCCTCGTTGCTCATGGTTTCTGTGATTGCAAATCTGCCTACTTGATAATATTTACTTCTGATGCCCAAATAGATGCTTTCGCTAGCTGGCTCGCTGTCACCGTGAGACGCCCATAACATTCAGCACCCGCTCTGAGGGAGTTCATAGCCAACCTGGCGCCCACTTGTCCTGTCATCCCAGGGGCAGCCCATCATCCTTTTAATGGAGTCATACTGTGGTTAAATTTATCCAAAGCCGCACACATATAAAAGTACATAATATTTATATTGTATAGTATAATCAAATAATATGATATTATATAATAGAATATAATAAATTATATTATATAAATTTCCACACACACATATGTATGTATGTATGTATGTATGTATGTATGTATTATTCGGATGCTACAAGAAAGCAGGCTGACAAAGCTATAAGTAGCAAGCTCGTAAGTAGTCTTTGTCCAGGGCTTTGCATCAGCTCCTGCCTCGAGGCTCCCAGCCGGACTGAATCCCAGCGCTATCTCCCCTCAGTGGTGAACTGTGTTGTGGAACTGTGAATTGAAATAACCCTTTTCCTCCCTGGGTTGATTTTGGTCACGACCTTTTATCACGGCAGTAGATACCCTCTCAGGTGACTCCAGCTAGTACTAAGCTGACATGAAACCAGCCTTCGGTGGGCAAAGCACTTGCCGCACGAGCATGGGGGCCTGGTCTGAGTCTCCAGAACCCAGGTAAAGCTACACACAACAGTGTGGTCCCGGCACTCCTGTGGCAAGGTGGAAGGTGCAGACAGGGTAACCCTTAGAAGCTGGTGGGCCAGCTAGTCCTGAGTGCAGAGTGGCAAACAGCGGGGGGGGGGGGGAAGCGAGGACTGACACTTTTTGTCCTCTGATGTGCACACAGGCACACATGCACAAGGACTGTAAAAAAAAAAAAGAGGAATCCATCAGAGCACCCGCCTTCGTCTTCCTCTGCTTCCTGACTCCAGACTCAAAGGAACTAGTTCAATTTCCCGCTGCCACAGTTCCTCTGCAGGATGAACCTCGGCCTCAAACTGGAGGCCCGAACATACTCTTTCTCTCTTCCGTGGTCAGGAACTCTGTCTCAGAAACAAGAAAAGTGACTAACGCAAGGTGAGCAGTATCAGGAGGAGACTTCCTGGAGGAGGACCCAAAGGATGGGCTGGACTTGCAGGACAGCTGGACATTTGCCGTGCGGACAGAAGAGGAAGTGGATTCCAAGCAGGTGGACAACTCATGGGTTAGCACCCCGGCAACACTCTGTGTCACTGGGGGAAGCTGGGGTTCACAGGGAGAAGATGGAGATGCAGCTTCGAGAGTATGGCCCCTGCAGCTGCTGGGATGCAGAAAGAGCCAAGACCCCAGCTCTTTTCACTGGTCCGTGAGATCCACGTCCACACACTCCTCACAGCTGCTGCAACCTCCCTTCAACAGTCCCAGATCAAGGTAGTCCACACCTCATCAAGACGAACAGACTTCTGCCAGGGTGAAGAAACCCATGCAGCTTCTTCTAATGCATTAGGGCGGCACCTCAGGTCAGGGTCTCAGCTGTGGTTTCCCAGAGCCTCTGATTTCAAACGTAATCAAGGAGAAGCCTGACCAGCTTGGTCTTCTCAGGCTGCCAGAACAAAAGACCTCAGATCAGGACACTTCAATACAGGCTACTTCTGCATAACCTGAAGACTAAGACCAGCGAGACCGACAAATGGCCACCTGACTGGGCATTCCCATGCTATGAAAACAAAGCAAACGAACAGAAAGTTTTCTCTTCCAGGAAGACTGCAGTCCTAAGAACTGGGCACCTCCCTCAGCACCCTCTGTAAGCTTCATCACTTCCCTGAAGACCTCTCTCAGTCTGTATTGAGTATACGAACTGGGAGTGGAGGGGTGCCATACAATTCAGCTCATAACAGACCTCCAGGGAGTGCCTCTGAGTGGAGGAGCCTGTCTGCAGGGACAGACCAGTCTTCCCAGCCTGGCCTCACTTGGCAGTGAGGCTGCAGTAAGCCATGTGCTCAAACCCCCAGCTCCCTCCTATCACTATGCTTCTCTGAGGCTCCTTCCTCGGGGCAGCAGGGAAGAAGTCTCTTTAGCTTCATAAGTCAGGTCTCAAGGAACTTGACTGTTTTTTTCCTAGCTTCTCCATGAGCATGCTTGGTGCAGAGATGGCTGCTACCATGGAGACAGCACGCTGTGGGGCTGGGCCTGAGAGACCTCCTGCTGCTTCTGCAACATCCTGAGGAAAGTGGGTGCTGGAGGGCAGGGGGATCGAAGGACTCAAATCGGGGTCAGTCCAGGACCAACAAGTTTCCTAGCAGTATCTGCTAAAGGGGAAATGCAGGGTCCCACCAGCCACTGACCCCATCGCTTCCACTGCTTTCTCTTCTGACATGTGTTCCCTGTCACCTGGCCACAAGTGGAAGATCGTTTCTATCAGAGTTAACTCCTGTAGGCTGAGAGTTTAGCAAAAATCAATCTGGGCCGGGGAGGACAGCTCAACTGGGAAGGGGCTTGCCACGTAACCCAAGGACCTGAGTTTGCTCCCCCAAGTACATGGGGGTGGGGGTGGGGTGAGGTGAACAAGCCAGTTGTAGCACCGTTCTCTTGTAATCCCAATGCTGGGAAGCAGAAACAGATAGACTTCTGGGGTGATCTAGCTAGCAGCCTAGGCTAGCAAGCCTCAGGTCTCAAAGGGAAATCCTGTCTCAAAAAGCACGGTGTGTGGTTCTTGATCTCTGGCCAGATCTCGAACACACACACACACACACACACACACACACACACACACACGCATGCATGAACCCACGCACTCACATACTCATTCAAATACATACATGTGTCTGCTTTAAAAATTATTTTAAAGAAATAGAAACCAGCCTGGGTGCTCCAGATCTTCAGATGTAGGTACAACCCTCACCCCTCAAAGAAGCTTTGTTCTCATTAGACAGAGACCACGGCAGAGTCACAACTGCCCCAACAGCAGAGAACCATGTGGCACCCAACCTCAGTACACACATCTACAGCATAACCATTATGCACCAGGTTCGGGACACATTACAGAAGAGGGGGCAGAAAGGCTGTAGGAGTCACATGACCAGGAAGTCTGCCTCTAGGTACAACACAGAAGCTGAACCCATGAAACCTCGACAACACGGCTGCCTAAATAAGACCTGAACACCAGCTGACATGTCAACATGGATGGGGACGTTGCACAGGCCCCGCCCTTAGGTGAAGAGCTACAGTTGATTAAAATCCACCTGGGGAGGAAGAATTAGTCTTCCCGAGAGACAAGTCCCCTAAATGCTTATCCAATCCAAAGGGCTCGGCCCTAAAATATATGTACATGGAAGTAACGCTGAACAGACTCAGCAGGTTGGATTAATATATTTATTCATAAGTACGTAACAGCAATAACTAAAGAATAAGAAGCCATAAAGATGAAAGAATGAGGAAGTTTGGGAGGGGATAGAGGGAAGAGAGGAATGAGGAAATGATGTAATTATATTCTAGTAAGTTTTTTTTTTTTAAGATTAAAGAGACAATATACTCAGCACAAACTGAGTATACATGACTCTAAGCAGGGATCAGGGCGGAATAGCTGTCCAGGCAGGTTTTAGCCTCTAGGATGACAGTTTTAGGGACTCCTGAGCCACGTGGATGGGTCCTGTACATCTCTTGACTGACCTGAGTAACTAGATAGGAAGAACTTAGGAGCTAGACTGCCCACGATTCCAAATCTCTGGGAACCAGGGCACTTAGTGGGTTATTAACCCATAAGCAAGACCCAGCCTTGCTCAGCATAGTCCAATGAATCTGCTTTGCAGCTCCCTCTCTGGGAAGCACCCTTTAGTGCCTGCTAAAAGTGCACCTCTGGGTTATCAGGTTCGTAAGCGCATGACTCACGAGTCCTTGTCCATGTATGTGACTGGATAACAGCTAGTCTCCCGGCCACAGGGGAGCCAATCTATTGGCTGTCTGAGTTAGCTAGTTCTATGCCAAGTTGACATGTCCTAGAGTCATTAGAGAGATGGAACCTCAAATGATAAAATGCCTCTGAAAGATTGGGCAGTAAGCAAGCCTGTAGGGCATTTTCTTAATTGGTGACTGATGGGGGAGGCTCATCCCAATGTGGGTGGGCTCACTCCTGGGCTGGTGATTCTGGGTTCTGTAAGAAAGCAGGCTGAGCAAGTCATGGGGAACAAGCCAGTAAGCAGCATCCCTCCACGGCTTCCACATTGCACCTGTCTCCAGGTTCCTGACCTGCTTGAGTTCCTGTCCTGACCTCCTTCAATGATAGGTTAAGAACTGGAAGTGTAAGCCAAATAAACCCTTTCCTCCCCAAGTTGCTTTTGGTCATGGTACTTCATCACAGCAATTGTAACCCTAACACAACACTGTCCAATCAATTTTAACCTGTGAAGGTTGGGTCCTAACTCTGGAGGAGGTTACATGTCCATGTGGGACCATTTTTGAGTAAGATAGGTGATCAGGAATGAAAAAGAGCAGAACTCAGCATCACACGGCTGTCTCACAGGAGCTTTGGAGACATAAGACAGTATCAGAAACTGAATATTCATAATAGGAGTTGGGAAGGAACAGAAAGAGGGAAGGGGCACAAAGGATACTTAGGAACATGGTGGCTGAGCTTTTCTAGTATTTGGTGAAAGACATAAATTTACATACTCAAGAACCCCAGGGAACCCTAAACAAGATATGTGCGAAGTTCAAATTTAAGCATATACCAGGCTACCAAAAAACAAACAAACAAACATAAAGACAAATTTTGAACGCAGCAAGGAACAAGGTGGAATATTTCATACAAGAGAACAATGATATAAATATCTATGACATCTCATGAGTAAGACAGGAACATCTTTAAAGCATGGGGG
>CM053746.1:37979160-38013342 GCA_028658305.1 Pachyuromys duprasi | reverse complement strand
GATCAGCATGATGCAGTGGCCCAGACCTGCTTTCCAGCCACATTGGGAGCAGGGCGGACAGACGGATCACTTCAGCCAAGGAGTTCTAGACTGGCCAGCAGTGTGGCAAGACCTTGTCTATTTAGAAAACGAAAAAAGCTAAGCTGGGAGACACAGGCCAGTTATCCCAGCGACGAGAGGCCAAAATGGGAGGAGATACTCGAATTCAGGGCCAGCCTGGGTAATTCATGAGGTGCCTACCGCAAAGTAAAAAGCAAAGATAACTCAAAAGGGCCGATAGTATAATTCAGCCGGAAGAGCGCTTGCCTCTGTGTGAGGCATAAGACTAGTTTTTAAATCCTAGTAGTAGGCACAAGCAAAGTGATTAAATGGGTTTTGCTGCCCCAAAGCAGAATTACAGTAGCAGGTTGTAGTGTAACATACTTTGTGAGGGATAGAGGAACTCATGCTGATAACCTATGCGTCTGCAAGGGTTCATATTTTATGAAAGGTACAAATAATTGGCCTACGTCCTCCAGTCTGGAAGTAGCGAAACACCGTATGACTAATGCTCAAACCCCTGTGCTTTCTTCTTCATCAGATGAGCAAAGTGAGTAAGGCAGAGAGAGACAGGCAGGAGTCTAACAGCTTCCAGTAGCCTCAGGGGCCTGATGGCTGCTGAACACGGCATTCCCAGGCCTCATTTCTGACCCAACACTGGCAGGGCTTCTGGCCAAGCACAGGGCGAGGCACCAGGGAGGAGCCCAAGCCAAGGGCCATCTTCTCATCCAGCCTTGAGGTCAGCACCCATGTCTAAGTGGACTGAGTGCCAGCTAAACTTCCAGACAGGTAGGATGGTTCAGCAATCACAGAGAGAGGCCAATGGTCCAAAAACAAGATGGTGCTGGCTGTCTGGGCTTGCCAAGTCTTCTCTAGAAACAGAGTTAGAATTCTCATGGGAGGGCCCAGGGTGCGCCTCCTCTGGCAGCTCAGAGCCTGCTGGGCAGACAGTAACTGTGTTCAGGTCACACCATGTTCCAAAACACCGGCTTTGGGCCCAGAGAAGGGAACAGGTGATGGGCTTGCGTGTTTGTTTGGGACAACCTGGTCCTTGGCTGGAGTGGAAAGGACAGAAGCCATATCCCCTATAAGCTTACCAGTTGCTCCTCAGCTTGGTTCTGTGGCCACATTACCCAGACTCCTTTGCCAGGAGTCCTTCTCTCTGATGCTACACACAGTAGGCCCTGGCAGGCAGGAGAGGGGCACAGGTTCTTCTCCTTGTCCTGCTACTGGTTGTGATCCCTGTCAGCACAGCACAGAATTGGAACTTGTCCCAGTGTCCAGCTCTGTCCACCTTCCTGCAGGGCCAGGTGGCATACCTCCTCTACAAGAGGATTAACAGCGCAGGCGACTGGTTTTCACCCCCAGGTCCCTGTCACCTCCTAGTCTTGGTGTTGGGGGTCTTTCTCTAGAGTTATTTTCAAGGGTTTTCTCTAGGAAACTTGGTTTTGTTTGTTTGTTGTTGTTGTTGTTTTTTCCTGTTCTCTATAACTAAACCCTTATGCTAGCTCTCCTCGGGTGAAATTCTGCTGTGGTCCCTGTTGCTCTGACTTGTTCCAGCTGATACAGAGCCGGGGGTCCTCCAAGGAGCCTGCTGGGATGACCAAAAGCAGAGTGGGGTGGGAGGAAAGGGCAGGGGCCCTAAGCCCAAATCCTCACCCAACTGTCTTGCCCTGGTTGAGTTTAGGCAAGTCTCTTAATTTCTCAGTTTTGTCATCTAAAAATAGGGTTGACAACCCAAACTTGACCCATCAGCTCCAGTGGGCACAAAAGGGGGGCTGGGGGAAATATTGAACTACATTAGGCAAAAGGATAAAATTATTCTTAGAATTTTCCAGAAAAACGATTATGGAAGGCAGGAAAGCAGCGGACAGGCTTGTGGACACATGTGGGTTCCCCTCTGCTTCCCAGCAGTGCGTCTCCGTTCCAGTCAGAGGGCCCCAATTCTGGCCTCAGCCCCATTTGCTTAGGGTGGGGGACAGAATGATCTAGAGCTTCCAGGCTCTTATCCTTACAGCTTTGCTCAGAGGAGAAAGGGCTTCTCGTGGCTAATCCAGCTCTCATCTTTTCCAGCGAGAGAGGGTTCTGACTATCTAGCTCCACACATGTCACTGTGCCTGGTCGCAAGGTGACATGAGGGGTGACAGCGGTCCATCTGTTATAACCTGTATTGCTTCCAGGGTGAAGATCCCCATGCCACAGACAGGCAAGCAGAGGCGCAGGAAACAAACAAACTAACAAATGAAAAGGGCTGGGCCACCATCCTGTTGGGGGGGGGGGACCCAACCTGGATTATAAAAAACTGTGCCAGCCTAGGTGCCAGATAGCATGAGGGAGCCACACCCGTTGTGTCAGCTATTTCCAAAGCCAACAGGTTCAGAGAGCTTCCTTCGCTGAGCCCGCGTTCCACAGGTAGGCATGGCTGGCATCTGATGGCATCTGATGGGTTCTGGGTATGTTCGCCGCACCATCTGCAAGCCTGATGCCCTGGGGAGAGGGCCTGTGATTGGAGAGGCTCTTCCCCCTCCAGTCCTGGATGCCGGCAGGTTCTGCTGCCCTTGGTGAATAAAGAAAGAGAAGGGGTACAGAGAAAAGAAAACGACCAAGGGCCTAAAAGAGTCTCCGAGCAAAAGTGAAGTCAAAAGGTTCTGTGTGCCGGTGACGGCCAGAGCCCACAGCCTCACTGAATCGTTTCCTGGGTGTGTCCCTACTGACTAGTAGTGTAAAAGGTTTCCTTACCTGAAATACCTTTTCCTATTCTCATCCCAACTCTAGTCCTGGGAAAACTCCTACACATCCTTCAAACCACCTGCCAGTCATTCCCTCTGTGAGGCCTTCCTGTTTTTCAGAGGTAGAACCTCCCGGCTTCACATACCAGGCTGGACTGTGCACTTTGCTTTGTACACAGACACGCCTAAGACTCTTCGAGAACAGCTGTAACCGCTGCAGAACCACCTCAGGGGTGATTTCAAAATACTCAGAGCCCGGGCCCCACCTCATGGGAACCTGACTCAGGGAGTCCAGGGTGTGACCAGGTGTCAAAAATGGAAGCAGATGCCCCCAAGTGTTTGTGCTCCTCAGCTAGGGGTGGGGACAGCTAGGCAATGCCCCGTGAGAGCCCGGCTTCCTCTTGTAGACCGGAGCCTGCCTCTGAGGAGTCTGAAAAGACCAGAAGAGGGGTATGGGCATGGCCACGGTGAACGGCAGGGGTGACCAGCAGGGGTGACCAGCAGGGCAGGAAGCAAGGTCTCAGGGTCAATGGTCCTGAACCATTCTGCTGTAACCCTCATCGGCAAAGCCCCAGTTCTGGAGTTGGAGTTTAAGCCGGCAAATCACTCCAGGTCTTTCTGTTTCCCCTGGCTAATGGGAACTACCTCTCTGGTGGCTTCTCTGGGGTGTGCTGAAAAGGCATCTTTGGAGCATCCAGGCACACGAGAGCCAGCTGGAGCCCTGGGAGCACGTATCTGATGACTCATGTGCATCTGGGCAGGCGCCTGAGCTCTGCGGTTCAAACGGCATTCCCCAGGTATCAGTGCTGCAGGGGCCAGTTTTGAGCCGTGAGGATGGAGAGCAAGAGGCCCCTTTCAGGGACTGAACCGGACAGATCCCCTGCAGTGGGGTGGGAATGCGCTCCTTCTAGAGAGCACTGTGTGCTGGGCACTGAGGCCAGCTGCTCCAGGGCCAACCTCAGGCCTATTTTCTCAGTCCTGAGCAACAGCAACAGCTGGCTGTGCACCGCTTAAATCCTGCAGAGATGAAGTTACTGCGCACCCAGTAATTTAAGACGCTGCCGGCGCAGTCCCTTATGGTAAATGCCAGGACTTCTGAAATGACTTCTACCCATCAGGTGGCTAAAGGGCAGGTTCCTGCCCAAGTCAGCAGAGAGGGAGGTATTCTTGGCTTTCCACCGCCTGGGTGGGGGGATGCTATCACTCCTGGGCTTTGGGGCACGTCACTCCCAGCTCCGCCTCAATTGTCATACTGCCTCCTCTTCTAACTTCCTGTCTCATGTTGTGTTGCATGGAACACCTGAATAACCCAAGATGCTTGCCTTGATGTTCTTGCCTCTGCAAAGTCTATGTTAGCATGGGAGGCCACGGACTCACAGGTTCAGGCGACCATTCTTTTGGCAGCTGTCTAACGTTTCCAGACCTTCTGAGTCAGATCCTGAGTGAAACTCTGAAGCCGATTGCCACCTCCGGAGCTCACATCTTCCATCAGGGTCTCAGAGATGCCCAGGCTTTGTCTAAGCTGCCAATGGAGGTCATGAGGGTGGCTAGCCGTTCCTCAACACAGGCTATCCCACTTGTCACAGTTGCCCAACTGTCAGGGACTGGATGAGCAGCCACGGCCTTACTTCTCTCCTGAGGCCTTAGAGCAGCCTATGCTAGCCATAATGCATGGTGTTCACAAGAGCCAGGCCAAGGTAGCCGCTTACAAAGCTAGACAGCAACGGATAGAGGGCGAGCCAAGAAGGCAGTGTAGACAGGTGCTGAAAAGGAAGATGCACATGAAAAAATGAAATAAAATTAAAAAAACAAGAAAGGAGGGCTGGGTGATAGCACAGTTGGTAAAGCTGCTGCCTCACAAGCATACAGATATGAGTTCAGTGTCCAGAATGCACATAAAAAGCTGGTGACCGCTGACGCCTCACTGCCAGACAGCCTCGCCTAGCTGGTGAGCCCTAGTTCAGTTGGTGGGAGCAGGCCAAATAGAGCAAGCTCACGGCTTACCTATGATCCCCCTCAAATGCAAAGACAAGCCTCAGCTTGCAGACAGGGGACCAAGCCACCCCAATTGTCCTGGGGCTGAGAGTTTTCCTGGGAAACCTGGGACAAGCTGTTCACCCAACTTGCAGGGCAGCTCCACAAAGCCCATCGGAGGACTTGGCTGCTGTCTAGCCGGCTGCCCCAGGCAACCAGGCAGCCGGCCCACCCTCCACCCCCCGCGGCTGGTTGGGTTCCTCGCTGTTACAAAATACTACCCACATGAAGCAGTATCTGCGGGTGACAGCCGGAGCTGGGCAGCTGCAAGCAAAGATGGCTGCCCAGCCACAGTGGCTCAAGACCTCTCTGGTTCGGGAGCTCAGATTTTCTCCAGTAGGTAGTAGGGCAGAGTTAGGGCTGAGGGCCAGGCAGGGAGGGAAGGAGCAAATCCACAGAGATAAGACACCGTTGACGGGCCAGTGAGAGGGCTCCGTGATTAAAGGTGCCTGATGCCAAACCTGGTGACCTGGGGTCGTGGAAGTAAAGAAGCGGCTCTCAAAAGTTGTTCTCTAACTGTCAGAGGTGTGCTTTAGATTGCATGTACATAGACACACACACAATGTAATTAAAAAAAAAAAACTCTATTGAAATAGCCGATTGCCCTTCAAAAGCTTGCCATTGGGGAGTGGCTTCCCAGAGTCCAGGATCCCAGAGCGGAGGCCCCAGGAGGAGGTGCTTAGCTAGAGAGACCCTGCATTATCTGTCTGCCAGCGTGCCGACGTGCTCTCTAGCACATCTGAGCTGTAATTCCTCAGTCATGACGCGATCCTAATGATAACTGTGGACAGAGTTAAGGTGGACATGCGAGTTCGCCTGATGCCCTGGGGCCGGACTAAAGTCCATGGGAAGACAAACTCCTCATCTGAAGGCTGTTTGGGGAACAGATGGACCCAGGGCTGTACCACCCAGGCTCAGAACCCAGTCTCTTCCCTTCCTGGGTAGATTCTCTCAATCCCTAAGCCTCCTGGGCACCACTTCTTGTTGGCTGTGTTACAGACAGTCTGTGGTTATAACACACAGACACACCCCACTAGGCTTTTCATTCTTTTGTGTGAGTGATCTCATTTAACTAACCCTCAAGAAACCCTTTGAGGGTAGATGTCTCACTTCCCATTTTACAGATATGAAAACTGAGACCTGGGAAGGTTGAGGAAGTGACTCAGGCTCACACTGAGTCAGGCCCTCAGCAGTCCAGTTCCCTGCTGAGGCAGGCTCCGGGACACTGAGGATGAGGGGAGGGGCAGCTCACCCTCGCTAAACTGCCACAGTCACACAGCACAGGCACCTCCTGACTGACAGAACCCGTTACCAACTGGCAGAAGAGTCTTCTCTAGAAGATCGGTTTCCCTCCTATTAGACTCAGCACCTGAGAGATGAGGTCATGGGCTTCCTGTCTGCCTCACCATCCCCCAACCCTCATCTTGATGAGAATTGATCCTCCTATGAAGCCAGGGTAGCCGACAGCTCTAGCTTCCTTCTGTGAGAGAAGAGGAAATGTATGACTGAGCAGAGGTGGTTACAACCAAGTGGAAAGTGATGGATGTCAGCTAGAGCCAGGGAGACGTCCCTGACTGAAATCCCATTGTCTAGAATGGCACTTTGATACTGTTTCCTAGAGGCCTGGAATCCAGCCAGAGAAGGGCCAGAGCTGGACTCCAGACCAGGCAGACCAGGTTCCCTAATAGATGTCCCCTGAAATTTGTTTATTGACTTTTGTAAGGTGGGAGATTTTAAAGCCCCAAAGTGACCACAACTTTGGTCTCCAAAGGAGACACCAGAGTGTTCATCCCTGAGTGCAGCTGAGAAGGCAGCCAGCCTCATGGGCCATAAGGAGGGACGGTGGCAGAGGGACGAGGCAATGGAAGAAGGAGAGCAAACACACAGGACTCTGGCGTGTCCAGCACTGTCAGCGTAGCATTCCGAATGGGCAAGGGAATGGGCAATTCTCTGCAGTTCTTAAGAACGAGTGTGGCCGGTTGGGGGTGGTGACAGTGCATGCCTTTAATCCCAGCACTCTGGAGGCAGAGGCAGGGAAATCTCTGAGTTCAAGGCTAGCCTGGTCTAGCAGAGTAAGTTTCAGGTCATCCAGGGCTACACAGAGAAACCCTGTCTTGATACACCATACCCTTCCAAAAAAAAAAGAAAAGAAAAGAAAAGAAAGAAAGAAGGAGAATAGCGGCCTGGAGAGACAGCTCAGTTGCTAAGAGCATTGGCTGCTCTTGCAGAGGACCGTAGCTCAGTTCCCAGCACCCACGCAGTGGCTCACAACCATCTATAACTTCAGTTCCAGGGGATCCGACGCTCTCTTCCGGCCTCCACAGGCACCAGGTGTGTACCTGATGTTCAGACACGTAACAAAACACCCATCCACATAACATAATTAAAAACAACAAGAATGACCACACAGACGGGGCTAGCTCTGATTAAACAGTCATGTTGCAGGCCATGGAGATGGCCAGTGAGTGGAGGAGCTACGAGCTCACAGGCCTATGATCAGACCACCCCAGCGGAATGAGGATGAGCAAACAGAGAGCTTCAGGCTTAGACTAAGAAGCTGCCCTGGAGCTTCCTGACCAAGAGCAGCTGGCTCTTGGCCTCACTATCTGCATCTGTGTACCTGGGAGACTCACATCCCCCAACCCACACCGAGGAAAAGCAGCTGGAGAGAAGGCTCAGCAGGGGAAGCACTGGCTGGATGAGCCTGGTGGCCCCTGGAACCCACATGAATGCGGAAGGAGAGTCACCTCCATGAGGTTGTTCACAGGAGAATTGTGGTACGAATATTGCTCCCCGTCACACACACACACATGTGCACACACACATGTACATACGCACATATATAATAATAAGTTAAAAATAAAACAGCTCCAACTTGAAACTTTGGTTCAAATTCCTTCATCTGATAAGCATACCCTTTCTGCAGAACAAGACATAGTTTTGTGGAGCAAACTTCAACTCAGAGCCCAAAGAATGCACAGTTTCTCTAGAAGGTGAGAAAATACGCATAGACAAAATACCCAAGAAACAAGCTGTTCCGCCCTCAGAGCGCGGCCCTGATTCCACTGGCTCTTAGACCTCTGGTGCCCGGAGTTACAAGAGCATGTATTGTCACTGTTTTTTTCTTTTCTTTTTTTTTTTTAAACTTTAAAGCCACCGTGTTTGTGCTGATTTGCTATGGCAACCTTCAGAAGCTAATCTAGGGAAAGAGGAAGCAGTCTGTGAAATAAGGCCTGGGAAGTTTCCAGAACAGCTACAATGCAACAGCACTCACATCAGTAACCCTGGTCAATGCTGCTCACAGCAACTGCAAGAGGACTCCCCTTTGAACACCCCAAATGGTGCCCCGGAACCCCAAGGCGAGACCCAAAACTTTAAAAGCAGCAGGGGGGAAGACCCGTTTCCCCAGAGCTGCCACCCTGGATGTAAGATGGCAGTGAAGGGTGTCCTCCATATCTGGAGGGAAGTGACTATCACACCGTGCCAGCGGCTGCCCAGCCCTCGCTCCAGAGAGGGTGGAGGGGAATCTTCTCGGGCATGCGGAAGTATGCGGCTGGGATTCTCACTAAGGAAATTTGGGGGTGTGACCTTGATCAATAGACGGAGGGTGACCCTGCTCAGGTGAGGGGAAAGGACTGAGGCAGGGATGAAGAGAGAGGAGCAGACATAGAATAGCCGTGAGTGAACGTGGATTGCACGACAATGTGTGCATCGTGGAGGGAGGTGCTGGCCTCTGCCTGCCAGTCACTACCTTTGCCCTTGTCTCGAATTGCAAGGTTATGGTTAGATGGTTCTGACTCCCAGGCCGGCAGGATTCCATTCTAGTGCCGCATGATAAGAGGCATCCCGATGAGGGAAGGCAGAGGCACAGAAGAATCCTTCATTCTGTCCCAGTCATGGTGGAGAGAGCATGAGATGCGGTGGAGACCTGTGCCTGGAGTCACAGGGGATCCTTCCTGCAGCGTGACCCCTGCTCAGCATTCCCTTACCTCCATTCTGTCCCTCCGGGCCCTTTCACACAGCCAGAGCCGGATTTCCTGTATGAAGCTCTGTTTGACATAATTCGAGTAATAGCCGCCTCACTCACTAAGTCAGAACAAGGTTGAACACACACACAGAGGGAGGGAGGCCATGATAGTATCTGCTCTGGAGGGAAGCTCCTGAAATCAACTGATTTGCAGATTCTTGTAGCATTTGAGGGCAGCAAGGACATCCAGTAACTTCTAACATTAATAAATTAACAGTGAGTGTAGTAGGATAATCATTAAAATCATAAAATAAAAGAATTTTTTAAATATGAAGCTAATTTTTTTGGTAGATACAATTATTCCAAGAGGAAGGGGGAAAGGAAAAACACAAATGAAACAGGAAGAAAATGACTGAAGACTGGGCTGGTGATTTAAATCCAAATGTATATTGTATTGAGTATATAATTGTTCTAGTTAGACAAAAGGATTATCAGTGTGAATTCGAAGTAAAAATCCAACTATGTACCTTAGATGAATGATATGGTTCAGGGGGCAAAACACTAGCCTTTCGAGCCTGATGACCCCAGTGTGAATCTCCAGAACCCACATAAAAGCCCAACATATCAGGGTCAGTAAACCTCAGCACATGTCTGCTAGGAGGGGAGACGGGAAGGGAGATGCAAGATGCTGGGCAGCAGGCCTGGAGGACGCAGCAGGCGACAGGACAGACCTGTCTCAACAAGGTGAGAAAAGAACACTGACAACCAAGAGTGTCCTCTGACCGCCGCACACATACACACTCACACACATGCACAAATACACACACACACACACACACACGCTCACACACACACTCACACACACAGATACATAATGACTCATACAAACCTTGATCAAAGAAAGTCTTTGTGTAGTATGCTCATTAGCGTGGTTATTTTCTCTTTTTGAGACAGGGTCTCACTATGTAAGCCTGGCTACGTTGGAACTCACTATGTAGACCAGGTTAACCTCAAACTCAAAGATCAGCCTGTCTCTGCCTCCTTAGAGCTGGAATTAAAGGTGCGTGCCACCACACCTGGTCATATTTGTTTTACTGACAGACAAACACTAAAGCCAAAAACAAACAAAACAAAACAAAAAAAACTTACAAAAAGAGAGAGGCTCTTATTTATAAACCCATAAATTATGAAACATACGCAAAAAAGAATTTAAACAATTGAAAAGGAAAAACAAAAGTGATACTAATTTTAAAAGACATAAATTTTATTCACGCAGGGATCCTAAGCAGGGCTGGGGATGTCGGTTGGTTGGTTGGGGAAGTGCTTGCCCAGAACTATTGAAGCCTGACTTTTGATCCCTATCACTGGCACTAGGCACTCTGGGAGAGAGAAGCAGGAGGATAGGGAAGTCCAAGGTCATTCCTGGCTACAAAGCAAGTCAGAGATTAGCCTGGGAGACTTATTTTACAAATAAGTAAGAAGAAATGTAAAAAGAACAAAATCTAAAGGATCTGCAGTGGACTAGTACATCGCTGGAAAGTTTGACATTTAGACCAGGGCCAGGGAGAGGGACTCAGTAAGAAAAGTGCTGCCCTGCAAATATGGGGACACGAGTTCGATTCCCAAAACCCATGTGTAAAGAAAGTCTTAACAAATTATTTCAAAAAAGAAAAAAAAAATGACATATTTGGGCTGCTGAGACAGGTCAGAGGGTAAGTGCGCTTGCCGCTAGCAGCCTTAGCTGGCTCCCCAGAACCCACATGGTGGAAGAAGAAATCAATGCCCACAAGATGTCCTCTGACCGCCACACACACCACACACACACACACACACACATGCACTGTGACACGCAGGCGCCCACTCCAAACAAATTTCAATCCAAACTTTAAATTTTTAAATGAAGTTAGACAATATTACTAGATGCGAAACTAAGATATATAAAGTTCATTCATCTTTGCATATCCAGCAACCAAAAATGTAGAAAATATTCCTTTTTTTCCCTCCCGTTAATTTACTTTACAACCTGATCGAAGCTTCCCCTCCTTCCTCTCCTCCTCATCCCTCCCCCACACCTCCCCTCTCCCTGAATTCCCCCTTCTTTTCCTCCCCAGGGTGTGGGAGGTCTCCCAAGGATATCAGACAAGGCAGCCCAGTTAGGGGAAAGAAATCCAAAGGCAGGCAACAGAGTCAGAGACAGCTCCTGCTCCAATTGCTAATGGACCCACAGAAAGACCAAGCTGCACATCTGTTACATATGTGTAACATGTGTCCATCCCATGTATGCTCTTTGGTTAGTGGTTCAGTCGCTGTGAGCCCCCCAAAAAAATTCTTTAAAAAAAATCAAAGAAATTAAATTACTAAGGAAAAACAAAAACAAAAACAAAAGAAGTGAGTGTCTTATGGCCTAATTATAAATCTCTCTAGAAAGACGTTTAAAGAGCCGGGCCGGGAGCTGGCTCAGTGGTGAAGGTGCTGCCAAGCCTGACCGCCTGGGTTCAGTTTCTGAAATCTATCTGTGGACTGCTGGAGATCTACCCATGGGCCCTGGAATGGGGGTGTGGATGTGGGTACAACCCTCCTCCCACCCCACCTTACAGAACATAAAGAGTTCTCAAACTTGAAGGATAAATAAATAAATAAATAAATCAGTTAACAATGAACAACAGGCCAGCATTACCGTGGTGGAGTGCACACTCCTGCAACGCCAACACTCTGGAGGCTGAGGTAGGAGGGTTGCAGGCTGCTATTTCATAGAGCATACTGCGATTTTGTCTTAAAATAAAAACAGAATGGGGGTGGGGGAGGTGGGAAGGTGGGGGGGGTAGGCATGAGCTGCAGATTTGAACAGACATTTCACCAAAAAAGATACAGGAATGGGAAAGACACACGTGAAAAGAAGCTTGGGGTGACTGTGGAGAGAAGGCCGCTTGCGCCGGGGAGGAGGGGTTAACTGTGAGCAGAGCAGGGGAATAGTCCTGCCCCTGGCTCATCATCTTCACTGAAGTATTGGTTTCATGGAAACACACGTATGTCAAAATACATTGAACAGTAAGCTTCAAACTGTGCTATATACTGTAAGTCAATCATGCTCCATTAAAGCCGGTTTTACAAAGATTCCAGTCAAAACAGAAACGCGCCGTGTTTGTGGGCTGGCAAACTCAGCGGCCCCCTCAGTTTGGTTTATAGACTGAAGGCCAGAAAATTTGGTTGGGTAAAACAGAAAGCTATTGCAAACCTACAATGTGCTGTTCTCGGGGACGGACCGGTGACCAGCCAGGAAGAACAGGGTTGTACGGACACTTAGTATATGGGTCCGAGGCAGGGGGCAAGGGCAGGCTCTGGGACAGTGCTGGGACAGGCAAGCACTTGTGCCGAAGGTGACAAGGAGCCCAATCTCCAACCATGTACAGAAGCGGTTCCAGGGCCTTGGGAAGCGACTTGGTGATAGAGAGTATGCTTAGCAGCCTCTGGATTCAGTCCCCGGCCATGAAACTAACCTAGTAAAACCAACACAATGGTCAGTTCCAGGGCTGGCAAGACGTCAGAGGCAACACTTTCAGTAGGTAATGGAGAGTGTCTTCAAGATGTATGTCAGGGTCCGGAAGCGATCCATGAACATATAAAAATGCATTCCCCATAAAGGAAACATTAATGAGACCGATTATATTGTAGAACTCATCTGCTTAAGAATGTGGAAAAAAGTTCCCCAGAGCCTGGCATGGCCACACACATGCCTGGAACCACAGTGCTAATGGGGTGGTGTCGCCAAGGACGACTGGTGTTGGCTGGTCACCAGCCTTGCTCTACGTTCAGTGAGAGACTCTTGCTCAAGAGAGTGAGGCAGTGAGGGATACAGTAGGTCACCTGATGTCCTCCTCTGGCCTCTGTACACATATAAGGATGAACAAGTATACTCACCTACCTACATGCATGTTCATGCACACACATGTAAAATGTAAAAAAAAATGTTTTTAAAGAAATGGAAGCTGCAAATTGTAGTACACCCCTTTAATCCTCACACTTGGGAGGCAGAGGCGGGCATAGAGAGTCTACACAGAGAGTTCTGGGCTAGCCAAGGCTAGAGACTGTCTCAACAACAAGGAAAGAAAAAAATGGAATGCAGGGCTGCAGAGATGGCTCGGTGGCTAAGAGCACTTGTTTGCTCTTGCCAAGGACCTGGGTTTGATTCCCAGGACCCACAACCTCCTGTAGCTGCAGTTCCAGGAGTACAGCACTGTCTTCTGACCTCCACAGGCACCAGGCACGCCAAGGCACATAGACATACATGTAGACAAAACACCATACACGCACAGTAAAATAATAACTTTAAAAAAAAAATCTTAAATGTTGCAATCCGCCGGGGTCAGTGAAGGATCCCAAAATGGCTGGGCGTAAACTTGCTCTTAAAAGCATTGAGTGGGTAGCTTTTGGGGAGATCATACCAGGAAACCAAAAGAAAATTGCGAACTCCCTAAAGTCGTGGAATGAGACCCTCCATACCAGGTTGGCTAATCTGCCTGAGAAAACACCAGCGATTCACCAGGCTTACTGCAAGGCCAATGTGGCCAAGGCTTGTTTGGTGGATGATTTTGAAAAGAAGTATAATGCCCTGACTATTCCTGTGCCCGAGGATAAATACACAGCCCTGGTGAACAACGAGGAAAGAGAGGATATGAAGAGCTGTGAAGAGCTGTGCTGAGCTCGTGTCTGGACCCCAGGTCAGGATCCAGGAGAATGAGAAGCAGGAGAAAGCTGGAGAAAAGGGAGAACATGACTCCCTTTGACAGGATGGCCATTGATGACTTGAATGAAGTCTTCCCAGAAACCAAGCTACACAAGAAGTACCCGTACCAGCCTCACCGGCCCATTGAGAACTTGTGCAGCAGGCCAGGAGCCCTGGTCCACATTGAAATAATACATGTACATACTGAAAAAAAATTAAATGTTTTTAAAGGATAAAATGGTATATAGCAAGATAAATTAGTGTATGGCAACTATATTCAATAATATGGATAAAGCTTATGAATACAATTTTGATCAAACAATGAATATTAATAGTGTGCTTATTATATTTTAACTTCTTTTTTAAATGTGTGCCCGGCCTGGGCATGGTGGCAACCATGCAATCCCAGCACTTGGGAGACGGGAGGATGGTAAGTTAGAGGCCAGGCTGAGCTACATACTGTGCAGCTCTGTCTCAAAAAACAAAAACAAAAAACTGTCTGTGTCTCTCTGCACACTGGGAAGGCTTCCTACAGCCCAAGCAGTCTGACACCCTCCCACCAACCAGGTCACCTGCCTCGGCTTTGTGATGCTCTGGTGGGCCCAAGCTCCTGTCCCAGCTGCCCACTCTCCCCTCTCCTTGGACCAGCCTTCATGCACAGGTCCAGTGTTACCCTGCTCAGTCTGGCCTCCTCCTGGCCCAGGCGCTACCCCAAGCCTCAGCTGACACCCACAGCCTACCAAGTCCTCCTCTCTTGTCCGTTTGGAATAAAGTTCCCGGCGCTGGCTACCAGTTTGGGCCTTCACCTTGCTTATGGCTTCCCCAGCCCCACTAGGCCCGATACATGTCCTGGAGGCAAATAATAGTTAAAAATAATTAGCAATAATAAAATACAGTTCCTTTAAGAAGGCAGCGGCATGAAGTTTGGGAGAGACACCTGTTAGGGACACATGTTTGATCCCGTTTGAAACTCATGACAGAAATAGACTAGCAGAGGCAAACTTTGCATGCAGACTCTCGGATGCCAGGAAGGGTCGGACGCGTGCAGGGGTGATGAGCTAATGCCGAACTCCCATGGCATGTAGGGCCATGTAAACACATGGAAGACCAGATCAGAGAAGGACCCTGGGGACCTGTCCCCAAACCGCCCTTCCAGGGAGAGGCCCAGGCTTACAAAACCAAGGGGGGAGGGGAGTATAATGGGATGGGGTGCTGGGGAGGCAGAGTAAAAATTCACAGAGGGCAGAGGCCTCATCTCCCCCACGGCATGCGTCTTCCAGCATCGGTCTTCAGCAGCAGCCTGCTGCAGCTCGTAAATATTCTTCTATTGACTTTTGTTTTGGTCTTTAATGGTACCCTATGAACTATTTCAATAAACAGCGTGAGGCAGAGGAAGGGGAGAATCAATCTTTGACATGTGAATGTGAGCTCCTGCCAGCTCTGCCTGGGGCTTCAGTGAGGAGCCGTGACACTGACAATCTGCAGTGCACAAAACCCAGCCATGGCTGTGGCCACTGGGACTCGGCCAGCATCTCCAGCTGAGTGGAAAGGGAAGGAAGCTTCCAAGACGAGAGAGCAAGGCCAGCTGGAGGGAGAGGGAGAGAGGGGGATGAGGCTCAACCAGTTTGAGGCTGTAGCCTGAGAGGCCCTCAGCCCTCCCCTGCTGTGACATGACATTTGAACAGGCTGGGGGCCTTGGCTGCTGGGTTCTGCTCTGGCTTTCACCCTAACTGTTCGTCCTGACCCCTGGTTTCTGTGTCTGTGTTTTGTAGGTGAAAGCAGTGTTGGCCATACAGGGCTGAGGTCGGCATTGAATGAGGTCATTCATGGGCAGCTGGGGACATGGTTCACCTGGCAGAGTGCTTGCCTTGCCGTAGCATGCAGGGCATCCTGGGATTTGATACCCAGCACTGCATAAAACTGAGCTTGATGGTGTACAGGAGTGATGCCATCATCTGGGACAGAGAGGCAAGAGGATCAAGGGTATCTTAGGCCACATAGCAAGTTTGAGGCCAGCCTGGGCTACGATGACTCCTTCTCCATCTCCCTCTCTGTCTCCCTCATCTTCTCTCTCCCTCATTTTTCTCTTTCTCATCTTCTCTCTGTTCCTCATCCTTTCTCTCTCTCTCTCTCTCTCTCTCCCTCTCTCACACACACACACACACACAGCAGGGGAAGAAATAATTCACATAAAGTCACTTGACACAGGTTTGCAAAAATCTCATACTTCGAATGATTTTATCAGCAGAGCTCTTGGGGGCTGTGAGAACTGCCCCACCTCACAAAGATACCACATAACCCCTAGAAAGGCTCATTATCCCCCAGTCCCTCTCATTGGTTGCCCATTTCCCACTCTCCCAACGCAGAGCAAGTTCTAGGGAACAGGTTGCCACAACTATGAACTGAGTACAATGGTCCTCAAAGGCGGGAGATTGACAGCCCAGCTTCTGGGAGGCAGCTGTATTCAGAAAGCAAAGTGCACAGCAGCTGGAAAGGGCTCGGGGAAGGAAGCTGATTCTTGCAATCTTCGGGGCCTTAAGCAGGGTTCCTAGCCTTTTGGAGCTTCCAGTAGCTCATTCCTAACATGGGCGTGACTGCACCATCATCGGGATTATTGGGAGGCACAAACAAGAAGCAAGATGAAAACTGTAACAGGTACAGCCCGGCCTCAAAGAGCAGAAGGAAGCCGGAGCAAGCCATTTCTTCAACTGGGTCTAATACATATGATTAATGGTAACAATACTTTCAAAGAATCCTACAGTTTCCAAAGCACTCTCTTCCCCCAACCGTACCCCAGGTAGCCCAGGCTGGCTTGCATGCACTGAGTCCCTGAACTTGTGGCAGCCCTTTAGAGGCGCTGGGCTTGCGGGTGTAAGTCAGCCTGCTCTCTAAGCACTAACACATGCTGGGCCTCCCTGCAGCATCTGAGGCTCACC
Source organism: Pachyuromys duprasi (assembly GCA_028658305.1). Taxonomy (NCBI): domain Eukaryota; kingdom Metazoa; phylum Chordata; class Mammalia; order Rodentia; family Muridae; genus Pachyuromys; species Pachyuromys duprasi. Next base: position 37,996,914 of record CM053746.1, on the reverse strand, counting down.
CAGGTCACCGTGTAAGTGGCAGTGGCAATGCAAGTCAGACACTAGCCTTGCGTGTCAGATTCTTTCTTAGTCATTTACCTCAGAGGTTGGGGCTTTACAGGCCTGCAACTCCGGGGGGATTCCACAGGAATCTGCACTCATACCCATGTGCTCACACAAACACACTAAAACCAAGTAAGCGAATGTTGAAACAAACGAACAGGGCACTCGCGCACAGGCCATCCAACAAGAATACCGTACAAGCTTCCTTGATTGCAGCCGTGGTGGACACTCCACTCTGTCCTCATTTGCCAGCCACAGCTACAGCAACCGAAGGTCAGAGACTATCAAGGGAACTTGTTCCTACTGTTCAAGTATCCGGAGACTAGGGATTGAGATCCCAGAAACAGCTGGCAGGAGGCGTTCATTTGCTCGCTTGCTCGCTTGCTCAGTCCTTCTACCTCTATGTGAATACTCTATTGTGAGTAAATTCTGGAGACAGAAAGACAACAGTTCCCGACTTCAGCTTGGGGAGACAGATGAGGAAACACAAGCTACATCTTTCCTCTGAGTACCAGGGCACTCCAGGCCCTTGGAGCAAGGGGAAAGAAAGCCTGCTGGAAGTCCTTATCTCTTGAAAGTGAGCAGTGGTAGCTGATGACTCATTACTCTGCATGGCAGAAAGGACAGAAAAATGGCCTATGTGTCGCCCCCCCCCATGCCTAGAAAGCCATCCTGTGCTGTCTACTTCCTCTCTGAGAGCCTCAATGGTCAGAACAGCCAGATGCTGCTAATGGGCCAAGTTGAAGACAAAACCTGAATGTAGCAGGAACAGCTCCATGTGACCTGGAGCTATGCAATACACTCCTGAGCCCTTGGTTCCTCGTCTCTTCTGTAGTCTGGACCTTGTACAATCAGGGAGAGTGAGTGGCTGGTGCCTGTGGTACCACAAATCTTCAGCAAAGGATGCTCAGTCAGGACCTTCTCTGAGGCTCCCAGGGCCTTCCCACACTAGGGGTTTCAGAGATTCTCTGCAGCCAGAGGCAGCTGACGAGTTAATTCTTAAGCCATCAGCCTGTGGGGAGTGTAGAGGCAGAGCAAAGGGCAGGCCTAGAGACCTCTTTTGGAAATGACAAGATCATTTAGCAATCAATTAGCGCAGTCCCCAGGCTCTGGGCCCGCACGCCTGCCTGCTAGCAGAAAGAATGTGCTTTATACACTGATTGGAAACAGATGCGCTGGTGAGCAGGGCTAGGCAGGCTGGGCCTGAATTCCTGGGCACCCGGCTGCTGGCCGGGATATGGGGATTTGTTATTACATTCTGGGCACCGGTGTGGGGAAGAAAGCCAATGCAACCAAGCTAAGAGAACAGTCGGCCTAGAGAAACGTGCACCTTCCAGGAGACCCGGGCATAGAGGAGGGAGGGCTGTCGACTTTGTCAGCAGTAATCTGGGATAAAATTAGTTCAGCCAAATACAGACTATGACTTTTGACCAACAGACGCCAAAATTCCAAATGTGAGGCTGGTGAGGCGTGAGGAAATGAGCGAATCGGGAGCCGAGCGTAGAGCGGAGGACCCTGGAATCACTGCTGCTCTGAAACATCATCGACTCCATTTTCTAGGCTTGGAAGGCTCACCTCCCAGCCTTGTGCACAGTATCCCACTTACGAACCGCAGCCATCCTTGTCTCTACTTTACAGATGAGAAAGTGAGAGAAGAAGACACTGAAAACCACACAGCAAGTGCAGAACATAGTAGTCGAACCTGCCCTACTGTCAGTCCCGTGAAGAGATGAATTCTTCCAGCTCTCTCCTCCTCCCTAACACGTGGAGAGGGAAGCCTGAGGCCCTAGACTCCAGCTTCAGCGCACGGTGAGAGCCCAGCAGTCCCCAGCGGGGCTCAAGCCATGCCAGTGGCAAGTGGCTCACGGAGTCCGCCAGGTCCAAGCGCACACAGTTCACAACCAGCCATTGTTCCTTTCTGTGAAGACCGAAGTTAGTGGCCTGCATGTTTGGGGCTTCCTCAGGATTCCTGTTTCTGCCCCTTGACTTCCCTTTCCCTCGGGTAGTCTCAGGGTGCCATGGTGACCCCGTCATTATTCTTTGAAGTGACAGAGGCTCTGAACACGCTTTCTGAGGAGGCAGCTCTGGAGCCCAAGAATTGTCACCTACCCACCCCTCCCCACCTCTGGACACTGTCCAGACCATCTGTGGGCCTGAACATGGGTGTGAGTCAACTGGGCCTCTCATTTCCCTTAGCACAAGATGGATGGTTTAAGGTAGTATTTCAGACAGTTTGCCATCGTGAGAGTGATTCAAGCAGGAGCGATACAGGAGGCATGAGCAGAGAGCAATGCAAAACTGCCTTTTCGGGATAGGAGGCTGCCCTCCAGCCTCTTCTGCTAGGCCTCCCTTGTGTCTCATTCCATTCATCCTGTTCACAGACCATGTTCTGCTTTTTCCAATACAGCAGGAGCAGCTTGCTATTATTACAAAGTGTTATCTCGGAGCCACACAGCATTCTGCGAAAGAGCTATGATTCTCTATCTGTTTCTCTTGTTTGGAACATTGCCATAAACCTGGTTTTCCTTACTACAGAACCTCCATTTTGTTTTGTTTGGGGTCTCTACAAATGTCGCCTACATTCTAGGAGTTGGGACCCACATTTTTGGGTTTTTTTTTTTTTGAGACAGGGTTTCTTTGTAGCCCTGACTGCCCTGGATCTGCTTTTGTAGCCCAGGCTAGCCTCAAACCCCTTTTGTAGCTGAGGTTAGCTCTGAACTCCTGATTGTCCTGTAGGGTCATGTTTCTAATTCCTCATGTGATGCTTAATATTGACCATGAGCTTGACAGAGTCTAGAATCCCCTCGGGGACAAACCTCTGAGCGTGTCTGTAACGTAGTTTCTAGATTGGGTTGGTAACCGTAGAAACAGTTACCCTAACTGTGGGTGGCGCTATCCCATGGGCGGGGTCCTGAAGGGAGCTGAGTGAAGGCATCCTGTCCTCTGCTTCCTGACTGCAGACACAGTGTGGCCAGCCACCTTGAACTCCTGCACAAGGCTAGTGTAACAGACTATAGCCTCAAGCTAGCCCTTCCTTAAGTTACTCTTCTTGTGTATTTTGTCACAGTAACCAGGAGAGTAAGGAATGTGCCCTGCAATAATGTCAAGCCGCTCAGGCTCCCAGTAGCCACACACAGCCTCCACATTAACCCACAAGAGTTGAGGATGCCACTAACACACAAGCTTTGCACAACCTTGACTTTATAACCAGAGAGACTTCCAGTTTTCCAGTCCAGCATACATGTGATCATTCTGCCCTAACTGCAAGCCGAAAGCTGAACAAATGAAAACAAAAACAAAAACAACTCTTTTTTTATTCTATCAGAGAAGTGATGTCATATGGAAAACTACAGCTCTCCAAGTTGGTGATCCAGAATCATCACTTAAGCCATGCACAGACAGCTCTGCAAAGACCAGTCCTGGGTTGAGACAAGATGAAAATAATTGAGTCTTGTTGCGGGTTCAGTGTGGATGAGTCTGAGGAGGGAGACCCCGGGGGACTTGGTTGACAGAAAGTTTTACCTACAGCAAGTTCTCCTGGGGGAAATCCTTTTGTGCTTCCAGAAGGGGGAGAAGGGAAGAGGCCACTATGAAATATGCCAGAAAGGGCCTGGAGAATTAGCTCAGGCATTAAGAGCACTGGCTGCTCTTTCTGGGAACCCAGGTTCAGTTTCCAGCACCTGTATGGTAGCTCACAACGGCTACCAACTCCAAATCAAATCCAAAAGATCTGATGTTCTTTTCTGGTCTGTCTGTCTCTGTGTGTGTGTGTGTGTACATGTGCACACACAAATACAGTAGATACATAGATAAATAGACAGATAGAGAGAGAGAAAGATAGATAGACAGACAGATAGATAGATAGATAGATAGATAGATAGATAGATAGATAGATAGATAGATAGATAATCTTTAGGCAGGCGGATTTCTGTGAGTTCAAGGCCATCCTTGTCTACAAAGTGAGCTCCAGGACAGTCAGAGCTACATCACAAGACCCTGTCTTAGAGAGAGAGAGGAAAAAGAAAATAAACTATAAATATGCCCCCAAATGCTGTTCTTAGCTACATCTTCGTTGGCAATGACAGCCTAGCACCCATCCCCAGAACAGAAAACCAAAGCTTGCTATCAAAGAAAACCATTTTATCCTCTACTAAGCTCTTAGAGTTTTACAGATCCCAACTGGCCAGAAAGAAGGGAGACAAAAACATTTAGGCTTCCAGCCTTTCTTTTTCACCTCAGAAGAAGAAGGAGTAGAGCATGGGTCAAGGTCACAGCCAGGGGCTCAAGATAACCTGGCGAGACCCAAGCGCAAGGCAACAACAGAAATGCCTTCCCCTCTGTGCAACTGCCAACCGTGTCACCAAAGACTGGTTTCCCGAGGCTTCTCTGACCAGGCGCATCCTGCGCATCCACTAACAATCACAAGACATATAAAGAGGCAAATCTGCAGCTAGTAGACACCAGTGGAGTAGCAGATAAAACAGGGATGTGACTGCCGGTCGGGGATGGTCTGTGATTGACACTCCCACCACATTGTGGATGTGATTCCCCAAAGGCCCATGTGTCAAAGAGGCACCAGTGGGAGGTAGTGCGGGCTTTGTCAGGTGGGTGTTGGGGAGATCCTTATGTCTCTGGATCATGTCCTTGAAAGGGTATATGGACCCCGGTCTGTCTCTCTCTCCCTTCTGAACCCATCTGTTTGCAGTTTACTCTGCCTTGTTCTCCAGCCTCTCCAGAGGCCCAAAGCCTGTGCCTCTCTTGGACTTGAGCCTCCAAAACACCAGGCTGAGTGTACCTTTTATCTTTGTAAGTTAACCACCTCAGGTACCTTATTACAACACAAAGCTGATTAATACAAAGGCTCAGAGCACTAACAGGAAAATGCAGAGAACAAATAAGGACAAACAAGGACATCGGAATTCCAGGAAAAACTTATTTAACTGCATTATTCATTTCTGTTAGAATATTGTCTAATCTTCATCAGAAAATCAAATACAAATTAAATTTGTTGCTGGTAGGCCAACCTTGTAGGAAATACTCAAAGAATTCTTCAAAGAGAAGGAGAAGAACAGAGATCAGAAGCAGGATTCGCACATGGAAAATATGAACTTGGGGCAAGAAAATGCACAAATGCATAGCAGAGCCTCATGTGACATCAAAGCTGAGCCACACGTGACATCAGCCACACATGACATCATAGCTGAGCTACACATGACCTTTATGCATGGAGAGGTGCATAAAGGTCGCCCTCTTCAGTTGCAGGTGGTAAAACTGAGTCCAGAGAAGGCGAATGATGGACGGCCAAAAACTAAGGGATCCTGGTTCCCAGCTCAGGGCTCTTCCCACTGCCTCTCAGTCCGGCTCCCAGAAAGCCAGAGGAAGGCTCAAGTTAAGGCAAGATTCACTGTTCTTGGATAGTAAAAGGACTAAAGCGAAAGCAGCTAGTTCTTATCAAGTCAGAGTCCAATTTTAACATAAGAAAAGGAGGGAGGAGAAATCACTGGCCTGGCAGGTCACAGGAGGACACAAGGAAACTCACAGGGCATTTCCGTCCCTGTTAGCCTTGCTCTCTGCCTCCCCTTCTCTCTCTCCTACAACCTCAGGACCACTCTGGGATCATCAGGCTTGGGGCTCTGGGCTTTGTGGCTCTGGCACCCAGGAACCTGAAGGTGTAAGCACGCGCTCCAATACTCACTGGAGTGTCTTGCCCTCGAGTGATGGACGTGTGAGCTAATCTGTAGAAAGCCTCATGAGTAAGCGATGGTGCCCACCTGGAATCCGCCTAACCAGCACCAATCTTCCGGAAACTTCAGACACTTCCAGCTTCCGTCCCAGGCTCCTCACTGGTCAGATTTACTCTTTCAACTCTCCCCACCCACATTTCTTAAAAGCTAACTGTGTGTAAGGTTCTGTGCTGAGCACCCAGGGAAAGCCGAAAGGCTTAAGAATCCCCATCATCAGGAGAAACAATGAGAAGAATAGAGTATTAATTTAAAGCCAGACCTAGGGACACCTCACAGCCACTCTGGAGTCAGTCTGAGGCAGGAGAATCACAGGTTCAAGGCCTGTCTGGACCACAGACTGAGTTCAAGCCCAGCCTGACATTCCATCTCAAAAACAATAGGAGGGAGGGAGGTTGTAGAGACCACTCAGTGGGGGAAGTGCTTGGTGCCCAAGCTGAGGACGCGAGTTCAGATACCACCATCCCTTAAAAGCCAGGCATGGCAGCATGTGCCTATAACCCCAGCACTGGGGAACAGAGACAGGAGGGTCCCAGGGGCCCCCCAGCCAGCCTTGGCCAGAACACTAAGCTCCATTCAGTGAGAAGAAACCCTGACTCAAAAAACAGTGTGGAGGTATGACACTCTGACGTCATCCTCAGGCCTCTACATGTGCCTGCAGGAGTGAGCACACATGCACACATCTACACCATGCACACACCCACACATACATAAAATAAAGATCTTAGTATAGAGAGAGCTGGGGATGAAGGTCAAGGGTAAGGAGCCCCTTAGCATGTCAAGGCCCTAGGTTCAAGTATTAATAACTTCTTCCCATGTCAGACATCAGACATTATGACAGGCAAAAGGGTCAAGATGACTAACAAAACCACACGGGGAAGTCTTGGAAATATGAATCATTAATCCCAGAAACACAAATAAAGACATAAAAATCCTGGATAAAATACACACTAGTCCCTCCCACTCTCATCTGTGGTTTTCCACTCTATCATTTCATCTACCCAGTATTAAGTGGGGGTGCCAGCAAATAAATGGCACAGCAACTATAGGCAGCAAGTCCACTGAGGGGAAGCGGATACCCAGAATCCACACTCCCAAACAAATTAGGTGTAAGAAAATTAAAATGTTAAATAGGAAATTCCAGAGCTAAACGGCTCAGAAGTTTCAGGCTGCGGGCTCTGCCGAGGCGTGTGATGGAATTCTCAAGCCACCTGGCCGTTCCTTATCGCTTTCTCTAGAACATCAGCACAGTCTACGCCGATGACCGTTAGTCACTGAGTCTTGGTTACCAAATGGGCTGCGACAGTGTCGCAGATGGGCTGATGGGCAAGCCACCCTTATTTTACTTCGTCACAGCCCCAGACCACAAGCACAGTGATGCAGGGCAGGATAGGGACATGCAGAGGGAGTAGGTCTGACAAAGAGAGCTAGGACTTGCTTTCCTGTGAGCGAAAATGGGACAGTTCTCATCTGTGTAAGGGAAGAAACGTAAGTTGGGCTTGCTGGGGCCTGAGGTAAGGACAGACCTTCGGTAAACCTGTGAGGGAGGAAGGGGATGTCTGTGCTGGCTTTGCTGTCCACTTCGAAGCACATGGGGAACATTTAGGTGAGGTGGAAACGGCGTTCAGTCTGGATGAGCGGCAGGAGCAAAGCCCTCTACGCGCGCAGTATTCGGGACATCTGAGGTTTGCTCCACCCCACGGCGGTCTTGGAGTGGGGTCTCCCTATCCCAGGGGTCTTGATCTCCCTACCCCAGGGGTCCAGGGACTCCAGACACAAATGTGTAATGATCAATGTCAGGGCAGGGATCCTGGAGCTCAGAAGTGCTCCAGAGAGCAAGCTCAGGCTGCTCCAGATGAACCCATAACCCCACATGGCAAGACGTGTAAGCAGGAGCCAGCCAGAGTCAGCGAGAGACTCCATTTTCCCACCCAAAGCTTGACATTCCAACAAATGACATATAAACTAGCTACGTGTTGGCTATACCTTAAATAGTTCACAACACAAGGAATGAGCCTGTTGCCGTTGTTTGGTTTTGTTTGGATTTGTTTTGTTGTAGTTTTGTTTTTTATTTGGTTGGTTTCTCAAGACAGGGGCTTCTCTGTGTAAGCTTGGTTGCTCTGGATTCAATTTGTAGACCAAGCTGGCCTTGAACTCACAGAGATCCACCTGCCTCTGCCTACTCAGGTGCTGGGATTACAGGCATGCGCCATTACGCCCGGCTACAAGGAATGTTTTTTGTTTAAAGGAAAAAAAGATCATGAAGGTACCGGGTATTGGTTGCACAAACCTTTAATCCTAGCACTCAGGAGGCAGAGGCAGGTAGATCTTTGTGTGTTCGAGGCTGGCTTTGTCTATAAAGCAAGTTCCAGGACTGCCAGAGCTACATGGAGAAACCCAGTCTCAGGAAAAAGGAAAAAAAGAAAGGAAGGAAGATAGACAAATAAGGAGGCTATTTGGGTGAAGATCAACTTAAAATATTAGGAATATATTTTAGAAGTCCCTAGAATTAAAAAAAAAAACTCAATAAATTAAAAAAAAGCAAGTTGTGAGCAGGGAAGACAGCTCTGTAAGAATTTTTCTTACCGCATCTTATGCAATAGAATATTTAGAATAGCATTGCATTGTTATAAATTGCTGTGTCTCTTTGAGATGAATATTTTAGAGATTAAAAAAAAAAAAAAAGGCCAGATGTGGTGGCACATGTCTGTAGGCTCAGCGCTTGAGAGGCAGAGGCCAAAGGAGGTCTTTAGAGACCAGATTGGACAACATAATGAAATTCTCTTTTTGAGAGAAAATGGACAGGGCCAGAGAGAATGAAAAGGGGAGATGGAGAGAGGGGGAATAAGAGAGGGGAAGGACAAAGGAAGGGAAGAGAGAAGGAGGGAAGGAAGGATTGATGGAAGCATGGGGATGGGAGGGGATGTACTTGAACAGAAGCCAAAGGGAGAGGGTAAGTCCAGGGAGCTAGATGTTAACTGGAGGCTGGGAGGCTGGGCCCACCATTCTTTGATGTATTTTATACTATTGGTGTTTGTTCTATATACTTTTTTTAAAAGAAAGTAGTTCTCTCACTATGAAGCTCATGCTAGTTCAAAACCCACAGTCTCCTGCCTCTGTCTCCCTGAGATACCAGGCTCATGTCACATCCATGATACCCAATAAGAGCAAACATACTGAGGGCTGAGGCAAGCACCAGAGAACTGAGGCCTCAGAAAAAGTCCATCTTACATGGCTGATGTTTCCTGACAATAGCCACACTAGCCTGGGAGGGTATGAGCCAGTCAGATCGTTTGATAAAATGAGTGCATTAACTCGATGATATAGTTATTAACTTCTCATTTCCTAGGATTTTTTTTTTTTAAAAAAGGGCTTTTAACCAACTCTCCAGAAACCATGACTCATGAGCTACAGGAAGCACAGTGAGTCTTGTAAGGGGAGAATAAAAGCCCACCCGGTGTGCTGCAGTTAGAGGTGGGCGCCTGCTGCGGCCTGCTGGCTGGGAGACTTCTGGAGAACAGGATGCTATAAATAACCATTCAGGGGTAATAGCGTCACCCTCGATGTATGGCGCCCACACAGAAAGATCAGGCTGCGAATGTAGACCAGCAGAGGCTCTCTCTCAGCACCAACAGACACAGGGGCCAAGAGCAAACACCTCCAAACTGCCCAAAGCAAAAGGCAGCCGACCAGAAATTCTATACTCGGAATATACAGAAAAACAATGACACTGCCGTCACCCAAGCTGAGACTAAGAGCTTACCATCCAATCTATAACTTTAAAAAACTCTAACGAGAAAGAAATTAAATACTGACAAAGGAGTTAGGGGGCTGGAGGGCCGGCTAGGCCGTGACGTGTGTGATGTGTGAGCAACAGCTCTTGGAGAAGACCCAAATTCAGCTTCTGTAATCCGTACTGGCCAGCTCATATCTACATGCAACTCCAGATTCAGGGGACCCAGTACCCTCTTTGGGCCACCACAGGCACACACTTGCACAAACACATACACACACATTTTAAAAATATTTTTCTAAGGAGTTAGAAACAAGCTGTGGTAAGTAAATGGATATAAAAATTTGAGTAAGTCTACATAAGTTCTGATACATAAAACAATGATTATTACAGTTAACAATTTAATAATATTGAAATACAGTATAAAGAAAAACTGGAAAACTACATTAGCTAAGGAAGAAAAATTACAGTTACAGCAGCATATATTTAGGAAGAGTACAGAGGTAATGAACATGTGTTACCTTGTTAGATCAAATCTCCCCCAAACACACTAGTGATTACTGCACTATTGATTTCTTGTTGTTTTTTCACGTGAGACTTGGGTCTCACTCTGTAGCCCAAGTGAGCCTCAAACATGTGGTGAATCTCCTGCCTCGGGCTCCTAAGTGCTGAGATGGCAGATGTGAGCCGTCATACTATGCTCCAAAGCACACTTCAAAACACTAAATCCTTCTCCTAAGAGGCAGGAATCCTTTGACTAGAATAAAAAGCTTCATGTGTGCTTAAAACGCAAGGACTCAAAAGAGTGTGGAATTTTTTAAATAACAGAAAGATGAACTGGTCGGAGGCTGAAAAGGCAGTTTTGCATTTAGAACACTCGCTGTACTTTCGGAAGATCGGTTAGTCCCCAGCTGGTCAGTTTATAACTGACTGGACGTCCAGCTAAGGGCTCTTTCCTGGCCTCTGTGGTGCTGGAACCCATGCGCACTGTGCACACACACAAAATACAAGCCAGAAAAGAAAGATAAACTAAGCAAAACCGTTTACATTTATTTATTTTATGTATACGAGTGTTTTGCCTGTCTGTATGTCTGTGAGCCACACATACAAAGTGCCTGAGGAGATCAAAAGAAGGCATCAGGTCCCCGGGCTGCAGACGGTTATAAGCCACCATGTGGGTGCTGGGAACCAAACCCAGAACTGGCCCTGCACAAGAGCAGCAAACGCTTTTAACCACTGAGACGTTTCTCCAGCCCCTAGGTAAATATTAACAAAAGGAAGACGGATGTACTTAGCTAATAGATGACAAAAAAATACCTATTAAAAATTTCAGAATAACTGAAAAAAATATTCAACAGACAACCGCTAGAGAAAATGAATGTGTGTGTGTGTGTGTGTGTACATGGAAATCAAAGATCAACTACTTCAGGTATTTTCCCAAGGAACTGCCCAGCTCTTGTTATTTTTGTGTGTGTACACGTGTATGTAGCATGCATCAGCATGTATGTGGAGGTCAGAGGACAATTGTATGGAGCTGGTTCTTTCTCCTCCCACCTTTCCGTGGATTCCAGGGATTACACTCAGATCAATAGGCTTATGTGGTGAACCATCTTGCCAGCTTGTGACCCTTTTTTTTTTTTAAGACTGTGGGGCCTTGCTGGATTAGTTTGAAGTCTGACGTCTCTGGAAGGCCATTTGTTGGGGCTCGGTCTATGATGGTGGACTCCCTTTTCTCAGCAAGGTTCTAAAAGCCCCCTACCCCCCTCATCTGGGTGACCCCAGCTTTCGTAAAGAGCATCACAGAGCCCTCAGGGAAAATTACAGGCCAGACCCTTTCCTGATAAGGAAATAGGTTCAGCTAGCTACCAGTTCCTAGAAACGCCCCATCCTGCTAAGGGTGCTAGTCTTAAACAGTGACCTTTAATTGTACTTAGGATAACTAGGTACTATGTTCTCCTACTATAAGAAGAACATAGTACCGTGTGCTACTGCATGGAAAATGAGGCATTACATGTAAACCAAGTGTCCCTGACCCTCTGACCCGACTGAATCAAACACATTCACCTTCAAAATCCCTTCCTCTGCCCAAGGTTTATAAATCCCTGGTTTCAAATAAATGTGCCAGGCAGCATCTCATTGGGCCTGCCCTCCCGCCCACTGGGCCTGGGCCCTGCCAGGCCTGTGTCTTGGCTGCAAGCTGACCAGGCATAGGCTTCCACCTGACTCTCTGCCGTGCTCAGCGCAGCAGCTTGAGCAAGAGCTGTAACATTTTGGTATCCGCCATAGGCTTTGGAACACCTGAGTTTCCGCTGCCATTGGCAATCTCATTCTAAAAGAGCTAAACTGTAGCACTCCGTGGAACACCTCTTCCACACCCCTGCCTAGTGCTCAAGGACCTCTCCCTAAAGTGCTCTATAGATCAGGCTGGCCTCGAACTCCAGAGATCTGCCTGCCTCTGCCCCCTTAGCGCTGGGATTAAAGGCCTGCGCTGGGGGTTCAAGGTCAACCTGGTCCAGGACAGCCAAGGCTGTCAGAAAAACCCTGTCTGGGGAAAAACAAAGCAAAAACATAAAAACAAAAATCATCTGTGAACCCAGAGGCAGGTGGGTGGAAGACACTTGGAGGTCCGTCAGCAGCACGGCCACACACAGCCACAACAAAGAGAGAAGTGGGAAGGTTTGAGCTCTGTGAAAAGAGGCGGAGCTGAGGGTGGAGAGGAATGGAGAGCAACAGTCTGACGTCCTGCCACCTGAGGCCATGGTGAAGCCCCAGCCCATGCTGCCACTCAGGGCCACGTCTGGGTTTCTGGCTGTGCAGCCGCAGGAATCTGTGCATCTGTGAATATGTGGCCCGTGTTACCACTAAAGGCCATGCACACCTTTAGTCCCTAGTCCGGGCTGCTGCCTAGGATCCAGCACCACACCTGGTCAGCACAGTAGAGCTAGCTGGCTTGAGCGCCGGTGAGCCACCCGAGGGCGTGAGAGTGGGAGAACATGAGAGCGGGAAGCTGGCCCTCCCCCTTGCCGGCTGAGGCATTGGGTGAGCTAGCAGGAGCAGTACTGGACAGCTTCCCCTGGTGGTGTGGGTGCAGGAGAGCTGACAGGCTGACCAAGCCAGCTACTCCCCCCTCCCCCAGCTATCCAGGGCTTTGAGATGGCCCACCCTAACATCCACCCCATCTGTGAACTGCTGGAGCTTGTGAAAGGGTCAGTCCTGCACATCCAGAGCTGCAGGATCTTCAGGACACAGGGTGACGGCAGGATATCCATGAAGAGTCCGGGTGAGGATCCAGTGTTCACAGTGTAGCAAAAGCCAGAGGCCTCGAACCACACCCATGACTCCTTGCAACAGTTGAAAGCAGAGATGTGTGGACAAAGGGTCTACTGTGTGACACACCCGGACACACTGCAGCTTCCACGGTGCAATGTTTTGTTGTTGTTGTTGTTGTTGTTGTCTGGTTTTTATTTTGTTTTTCTCTTTGAGGGAGAGGTTGTAAGGGCGGAGGGCAGAGACGAAGATGGGCGGGACTGGGGTGCATGATGTGAAATTCACAAAGAAGCAATAAAAAGTTTTTTTAAAAATCTGCATTTTCAAAATTGACCTTGTTTGGACAACATAAGGCATGTCAAGTCCCAACGCCATCTCTCAATAGATTTCACTCAAATTCATAACTGATAAGATAACACAACCCGGCTTTTAAAATATCCGGCATTTGGGGAGTGCAAAACACACTTCTAAACAGCAGATGGCTCGAAGAAGAAGCTGTTATAAAAACTAGAAAACATTTAGAAGTGAATGATAGAAATTCTACATATTAAAGTGTGTGGTATGTAATTATAAAAATATGTACAGAAGAAAAGGAAAACACTGCTGTAGTAAATAAGCATCAAGTTCCTGATATTATGTAAAGCGTGACAAAACAAACGCCAAGGAAACAGCACAAAGGAACAAAAATAAAACCGCGGACGTCATCAGATCTAAACTTGGAAAATATTAATAACAACAAAATAGACAAATACCTGATCTGACAGAACCACAGTAGGAAAAGGTACAAATTGGCAGTACTAGGAACTGAAAGGTGTGACAGATAATTTTAAAATATGAAGAGAGGGGCTGGACAGCCTGGGGAGACGGCTCAGTCGGTAAAGCACTTGTCACACACGTGAGGCTCTGAGTTCAGATCTCTAGGAGGCATGTTAAAGCCCGGCGTAGCAAACATACGGAATCCAGTGCACCTACGACATGACGGGAAGAGGAGTCAGGAGAAGCCCTGGCCAGATCGCTGCAGCAATCGATAATGAGACCCTCAAACAAGGCGCTAATTGAGAGTGTCTTAGGCTGCCCTTTGACCCCCGCACATGGCACATGCACGCTGGCACAAACAGTAAAAATTTTAAAATGGTCTTTTTAAAAGGGGGGCAGCTGGAGAATGGCTCAGCAGTTAAATGCACTTGCTGTTCTTACAGAGAACCCAGGTGAGGTTCCCGGCACCATTCCCTGACTCCAGTACCAGGGATCGAATGTCCTCTTCTGAGCTCCACAGCCACCGGGCACGCATGGGGTGCACAGACAGACAGACAGACAAACACCCATGCATCTGAAATAAGCAAACTTTTTAACAGATCTGGGGGAGATTCACCAGTGGATTAAGTATTTGCTGCCCAAACATGAGGACCCAAGTTTGGGTCCTCAGCCACACAGGTAAAAAGCTGCAGGTGGAGGCACATGCTTGTAGGTCCAGCACAGGACACAGGGGTAGGGGGTGGCTTGGGCAGGGACAGGGGGATCCCAGGGCTCTAGTCAGCCAGTCCAGCCAACGAACTCCAGGGTTAGTGAGAAACCCTGTCTCAAAAAGTAAGGTGGAGAGTGGCAGAGAAAGACACCCGATGTCAACCTTTGGCCTTCACAGGCACACACACTGGAGCATGCGCCTACATACATATACTACACACACATATTTAGACAGACAGACAGACAGATAGATAGATAGATAGATAGACAGACATAAATATATTCGGAGAATATACCAAAAGTTAAATATAATAAACTGTACCAAAGCGTTTATCAAAACTGACTCGGAAGTAAATAGAAAAATCTAGCCAGGCATGGTGGCACACTTCTGTAATCCTGGCACTCAGGAGACTGAATGAATCAGATCACAGGTTTGAGGCCAGCCTGTGGTAGAGACGAACTCAAGGGCACTCTGGGAAGTCCCGGCACCAAAGAAAGAAAATAAAAATAACCACAGAAAAGAAACTGGAAATCTAAATAAGCAAATAATCATTAAAGAAATTCAGGGCCAGTTAGACAGTGCTGTCTGTGAAAGCGTCTGCTGCCAAGCCTGATGATCCAGGTTTTGTCCCCAGGATTACACACTGTGGAAGCGGAGAACCCACACACATGCTTCCACATACATGCTGTGACACATGTGTGAGCACACATATGCCATACACACACAGAGAAACAGAGAGAGACATAGACAGAGAGACACAGATAATAAAATATCAAAAATTTAAAAAAAGAAATTGAATCCATGTTTTAAAAAATCTACCTCTTTACCCACTAACACACAAAACCTGAGCCCAAAGTTTTAAAGGTTAATTTTACCAACCATTAGAAGAACAATGATCCAACCTTATGCAGGCAATTCCAAAGGACCTTGAAAAAAAAGGAAAACTCCCCAAGCGCTCTATGAGGCAAGCATCGCTTTCTACCAAAAGGGGAAAGGGGCATTACAGGACGAGGCCACTTTCCAAAATTAAAAGTCCCAAGTAGACACACTGGGCTGCGTCATTGACTCCCTGGTCCTAAGGCTTCTAGCTTCTTGGGCTAAGCAGCTATGGAATGTGGAGATGGCTGTAGTTGGAAAACCCAGACTTATAAGGCACCTAGTAAGTTTCTTTTAATAAATGTATGTAATATAGACATAGATATCATGTTATTATTATATATATCTTTCTATACTTATATGTGCACATATATGTCCTATACCAGTATAAATATAAATTTAACATATTTATACATACATATATATAAATATACACACATAGATATTTCCTGTCAGTTCTGTTCCTGTAGAGAACTCTAACATAGACCTTAACAGCTGGAAAAAATGAAACATAGTTGATCTTATGATGTTGGGCCAACTGCAGGGCGTGGTGGTGCACACTTTTAATCCCAGCGCTCAGGGAGGCAAAGGCAAGCAGATCTCTGTGAGTTTGAGGTCAGCCTGGTCTATAAAGCAAGTCCAGGACAGCCAGGGCTACACAGAGAAACCCTGTCTCAAAAAACCAACCAACCAAATAAACAAACAAACAAAAAGCCAAAAAAAAAAAAGGTCCAAACAAACGAACAAAAAGTTGTGCCGACCTTCCCTCTGGTCCAGGGTTTCAGGCCAAGGCATTTGCCCAAGTGAAAAGAAAGTGGGCTGAAGAGATGACTCAGTTGTTAAGAGCACTGTGGGCTCTTTCAGGGAACCTGAATTCAATTCCCAGTACCTACACAGCAGTTTACAATTATCTGTAAGTCCAGTTCCGGGGAATCCAACATCATTACACGGACATTCATACAGGCAAAACACCAATGCACAGAAATAAAAGTAAATAAATCATTACAAAAAGAAATGAAAGCGTATGTCTGCAAAATGGTATGTACAAAAATGTGTATAGCCAGTTTATCGATAGGGGCCAAGAAACAATATGCACACCCCCCATCAGAAGAATGGCTAAGCACACTGCACCATGTTTGCACAAAGGAAACCTGCTGAGCGATAACAAAGAAAGCTAAGCAACTCGAATGAATATAGTATCAATGAAAAAGAGGTCAGACACACTTGCTACGAAACAAGACAAGGGTACCTGAGAAAGCACAGAAGAACTTACTAGAAAATAGACAGGAGAGGTGAGTGGGTCACGTGGCTAGATGCATTGGCAAAAGTCATCTAACTGTAGCAATAAATAGTTAAGGATCTACAATTTTTTTGTTTTGTTTTTGTTTTTTGAGACAAGGTTTCCCTGTGTAGCCTTGGCTGTCCTGGACTCACTTTGTAGACCAGGCTGGCCTCGAACTCCCAGAGATCTGCCTGCCTTTGCCTCCCTGAGTGCTGGAGCTAAAGGCATGTGCCACCTCGCCTGGTAGATCCACAATTTTTAATTATCTAATTGTACCTCAAGAAAAGTCAGAGAGACTCATGCTTAAGAGCCATAAAGAGCCATACCCATTGGTTCTGGGAAGCACCACCAGGAAAGGAGACAAAAGATGTGAAGACAAAATCTACAGACAGGAGACATTTGAAACATTGAACCTCATGGTGATCAGGACTTCCTATCTCTTGTGAGGGCCTCCTAGGCCACGTTACAACATGGCAGCTGGCATCATGAGGGGAGGGTGTGCAGGTGAGCCTGTGGGACACACGCGGTTGTAACAGCACAGGGGCTTTGTATTTGCTTGTTAATTTGCTCCCAGAGGTCCACTTGCTGCCTTTTACGAGCAGACGCTCACATACCCCAAAATGATGCTTGTAACCTTGCTTAAAAACTTATTCCTGCTTGACCAATAAAAAGCCAATACACCTGGGCAGGGCAAATGGGATAGGTGTGGCTAAGGTTCCAGGGCTTTGGGGACAGGAGAGGATCTGGGGAAGGAGACAGTAGGCAGAAGGAGGTAAAAGCGTGCAACGGCCATGGGTTAGTGTGGGAGGAGCACATAGCTGGCATGGAGGGAGGAAGCGGCCCAGATGAGAGAATATGCAAGTATTCGAGGAATTATGGGTGGGCGGTAGCCTGGGATGGGACTGGGAGGCAAAGATAGTTTAGACAGTTAATATCTTCCCTGCTCCAGGTGAAATAATTCTATTCTAAAATCTAGCCGGTGTGTGTGCCCTTTATGGATTGTGAAAGCTGGTTACATATACTGCCGTAAAAATCAGAGGGCAAATAACAAACATTATTAGCCTGCTACCGTTCATTTTCAGCAACACACTGTCCTACAGGATGTCTAGGAAAAAAATGGCCGGCGGTCCCATGGCTGCTGTGTTCCCCGGGATCTGCGGTTAGAGGGCACTTGTGGCTCTTAGGTGTGCACAAGGTGGGACCCACAGCACTCTAGTTTGTAACAGGAAAAAGAAGGCGGAGGAGAAAAAGAAAGGCTCATGGCAGGGAAGGTGAAAGCAAGCAAAATGTTTAGCATCTCCACCTGTCCAACCACAGGAGAATAAGTCGTGTATGGTGTGCTCTCGTG